>CAKNXH010062301.1:110637-141132 GCA_932178445.1 Andricus quercusramuli
ACGTATATCTATAGACATAATGCGGCCCTAAGAGTACTTTATTACCACCTTTGTCGCTCTTACGGTGTTGGTCGCGACCCTGCCCTGCCGAACGCTCCAAGGGATATAGAGTCAATTGTCCGAAACGAGAAGTGCCAGATTTTCTGGATCTACGATTTTCGGGCAGCAGTCTCCGTTGCGCACTCGAGGCCTAACATTGTTCTCCAAGACTTCGAGAAACGAACTATATTCGTGATCAAATTCTCGGCTCCGTCCGAATACAACATCACTGCAAAAGAGAAAGAAAAAGAGGAGAGGTATCAAAACCTTAAAAGAGAGCTGCAACGACTGTACCCAAAATATTCAATACGAGTAATTGTCCTTGTGATAGGTGCTCTCGGAGGTGCGAAATTGTCACTGGTTCGTAACCTAAAGGCATACCCGCGTGCCAAAAATATGCCAAGGCACTTGCGAGTTGGATGCAGAAACCTGTCATCCTTGGGTCGCTGCGTGTCCTCAAGACACACGAGGGTTTCGCCGGCCTGTCGTTGTGATTTCGTCGTGCCCTTAGACCACCCATCTCACAGATGTGAGACGTGGCCATAGGTGTATTTTACCGCGGTTCTATTGGGGACCATTGACATTTTTTTTTAGATGGCAGTTGCTCTTAGTGGTACCCTGCGGTGGTTGTTTAACTTTTTTTCAATATATATATATATATATATAGTTAAAAGTTTGTCATAAGGACAACCGCAGGTTTCGCCGGGAGCGGGTGCTAATCTGAAAATTCGACAACATTCTCATGAATTTTGTAAATTCCCTTGAAATTAGTAGAATTTTCGAGTACTCAGTGGAATTCTCGTGAATTCTTTTGAGTTTAGCAGAATTGTCTTAGAAACAGCTAAATTCTCTCTATCTTTGTAAAATTCTTTTGATTTTAGCAGAATTATTTTGAATTCAGCGAAATTCCCTTGAATCTCCTTGCATTTATCATAATCCTCTGGAAACCTGTAAAAATATCTCGTTAATTCAGAGAATTCTCTTCAATTATGTAGAATTCTCTTGAATTGTGTATAATTCTTTTATATTCAGTAGAGTTCTCCTTTCTTTGGTAGAAATTCTCTTGAGTTTCGTCAAATTATCCTGTTTTCTTTCAAATTCAGCAGAATATTCTGGAAATAAGCAAAATTCTTTCGAGTTTAAAAGAATTCTCTAGAGTTAGGCAGAATTCCCTTGAATTAATTATAGATCTTCGTAATTCTGTATAAATATCTCATGAATACCGTAGAATTCTCTTTATTCATGCATTCTCTTAAAATCTGTATAATTCTCTTGAAGTCCGTAGAATAACCCTCAATTCAGTAGAATTCTCTTACGATTGGCAGAATTCTCTTGAATTTAGTAGAATTCTCTTGCGTTCAACAGAATAAGCTTTGATTTATTTTTAATTCATTAGGCTTAGTGTGTGGGGTGAACACTTTGAATTTATCATTTTTTAGCAGTTTGAGTTGAAGGAAGCTCAGACGGGGTTCGATGAAAGTACAAGGGGTGCTTTTTGATGCTGTATACTATTATTTTAGGAACTAAGGTATCTGCTACAGCCATGGAAAGGTGTCCGAAGTAACAATTTTTAGTTTGAAATTATTTTTGCTGCTTTAGTTAGATGCAACTTAGATGGCGTTTGTTAAATGTACTTGGGTTGGTTTTTCGGGCTGTCTAATATTATTTGAGGGAAGAAGATATCAACAAGGGTCTTGGGAAAGTGTATGCGGTTACTATTTTTAATTTGAAATTTTTTTGGCTGCTTACGTCGAAGGTAACTAAGACGGGGTTTGTTAAATATACTAGGAGTCGTTTTTTTTTGATAAGCTAAATATTGTAGTAGGGATGGATATGCCCAAAAAAGGCTTGGGAAAGTGTGTAGGGTGATTATTTATAATTAGACAGTTTTTTGGCTACTTTAGCCGAAGTCAATTGCGACTGGGTTCGCTAAATGTACTAAAGGTCTCTTAGGTGACTATTTTTAATTTGAAATTTTTTTTACTGCTTCTGTTGAAGCCAGCTGAGACGCGATTCGTTAAATGTAGTAGGGGTAGTTTTTTTTAATCTGTGTTATAATATTGTAGGGATGGGGATATCAGCTTGAGTGTTGGGGAAGTGTGTGGGGTAATTATTTTAAATTTTGAATTTTTTGACAGTTTAACTTGAAGGCAGCTGAGATGGGGTTCGTTGAATGTACTGAGTGTGGTTTGTTGGGGCTGTCTAATGCTATTATAGGTTCCTATGCCTATGGTGTATATTTTTGGTTTAAGATTTTTTTGGTTTAAGATTTTTTTGGTTGTGTTTGTAAGTCCCGAACAAGTTTTTAGTAAGCTATAAAGTAGTTTAGAGCTATGATATACGTTTTTTCAACCTACTCCCTCAGTTTTTTTTTTTTTTTTTTTTTTTTTGATTTCGTAAAATGAATGTGACGGCTTTTGGAAAACACAAGAATAGACCAAAATTCTGATATGATTATATTTATGCTGAGCTCATAATTCATTGTATGCGTTGTTTGAAGAAAATTGATTTTTATAATTTTGAAAAGCGCAAAAAAGCCCATAATTCTGGTTTTGTTATATGTTTAATTTCTGAAATTTGCTTCAGTGGAAGTACTGGCTGGCAGCACCTCCACCAAAAGTTTGGTTTTTTGGTAAAAATATGAAAATATATAAAATATAATAAAATATTGTGAGCAAAAAATATACTCTAAAATTATTTTTAATCTTCACAAAGCATTTTCAATTAGTAATTTTTCAATGAAGAATACAAAATTCGTTTGAATATTGTATTTTACTGTCTGGCAGAATTCTCTTGAATTAAATATAATTCTTTCGAGATCGACAGAATTCTCGAGCAATCTATAGAATTCTCTTGAAATGAGTAGAGCTCTCTTGATTTCCGTTAAATTATCTTAATTTCTGTAAAAGACTCTTGAATTCTGTAGAATTCTTTTGATTTCAGCAGAATTCTTCAAAATTTAATGGAATTCTATTGGACTCCGTATCATTCTTTTGAATTCAGTAGAATTCTTTTCGGCAATAAAAAATTCTCAATTTAGAAGAATTCTCTTAGGTTTAACAGAATTCTCTTGAATTTAGTAAAATTGTCTGGAAATCAGCGAAATTCTCTTGAATTCAGTAGAATTTTCCTAAATTAGCGAAATTATCTTGAAATCAGCTGCATTCTTCTGAGTTCTGCAGAATTCTCTTCAATTTAGCAGAATTCTCTTACGTTCGGCACAACTCTTACGTTCGGCAGAATTCTCTTAAATAGTAGAATTTTCTTGAAATCAGCCAAATTCTCTTGAATTATGCCAAATTCTCTTGCATCCAGTCGAATTCTCACGAATTTGGCAGAATTATCTTCAATTCCGTACAATTGACTTGAAAAATGTAGAATTTACTTGAATTCAGTAGAATTCTTTTCAGTTTAGCAGAATTCTCTTCAACTCTGTGGAATTATCTTGAATTCTGTAAAAGTCGTTTGACTTCTGTAGTATTCTCTTGAATTACGTAGAATTCTGTGAAATTCTCTTGAATTCTGTGAAATTCCTTAGAAAATTTTTGAACAGTTTTGAACTCACTTAAGATTTTTTTAATACCTTTGAATCCATCAGAATAAGCTTTGATTTATTTCGAATTCATTCGTCCTTCCCATTTTTTTCGTGAAGCTCACAAGAAGTGTCGATAAAGTTCCAATAAAAAATACGATCCGCCTGAGTCATAATTGAATGATTGTTCATTCCATTGAAATCCCTCTGATGATGTCCTTACACCTATCTGGATGAAACATAGCTGGCAAATAGGGCATAAAGCTGGGCACACAGGCCCCCTGTGACCCCAAGCATGAAACTGCTTGCTACGAAGGGCCAATCGATTATTTTGACCCGCTTCAATTCTCACGTATTCTCTGATACTCCATTTAAAATGTTCCATGGGTTATTTTGTTTAAATTTAATATTTACTATGAAAAAAAATAGTGAAGATAAATTGCGCTCACCATAAACATAATCATATCAGAATTTTGGCCTATTTTTGTGTGTTTCCCAAACACTTTACATTTATTTTACGAAATCAACCCTGAAAAAAACCTGAGGGAGTAAGTGCAAAAAAAAAACGTAAGCCATAGCTCTAAACTATGTTTTAGCTTACCAATAAAGACCAACCACATTAACGTTTCGGAAACAAGCCATGAATTTAACATGAACCCCTAAATAAAAATATAGATATTTGAAAAAACTGTAAGCCCAAAGTTAGTTATTTTTTCGGGGCTTACAAAAACAGCCAAAAAATGTTAAACTAAAAATAGATACCACAACCTTCCCAAGACATTAGGGTATATCGATATCCCTACAATAATATTAGACATTCCCAACAAACCACACACATTACATTGAACAAACCCCATCACAGCTGCCTTCAACTTAGACTGCCATAAAATTCAAAATTTAAAATAATCACCCCACACACTTTTCCAAGACTCATAGATATCCCCGCCCCTACAATATTATTACACAGACTCAAAAAACCACCCCTAGTACATTTAGCGAACCCCGTCTGAGCTGCACGTAATTGAAGCAGCCAAAGAATTTCATATTAAATATAGTCACCCCAGGCACTTTCTCAAAACTCTTATTAGATATCCCAATTCCTACAATGATATTACACAGCCTTACAAAGCTATCCCTAGTACATTTAGCGAACCCAGTCGCAATTGACTTCAACTAAAGTAGCCAAAAAACATTTTATTTCTAAATAATGACCCCACACACTGTCTCAGGACTTTATTAGATACTGCAAACCCTAAAATATTATTTAACAACCCTCGTATATTAAAGAAACCCATCTCAGTTACCTTCAAATAAAGCAGGCAACAAATTTCAAATTAAACATAGTCACTTGAGACACCTTTTTAAGACTCTATTCCATATTGCTATTCTAATAATAATATTATACGGGCTCAAAAGAACATCCCTAGTACATTTAAAAACCCCGTTTCAGCTGCCTTCAACAAAAGGAGCAAAAATAGATAAAAATTAAAGATAGTTACATCCGGCACTCTCAGAAGACTCTAGTCGATATTCTCATCACTAAAATAATATAACACACCCCAGAAAAACACCCCTAGTACATTCAACGAACCTCATCTTAATTGAGTTCGAGTAAAGCAGCCAAAAACATTTCAAATTGAAACGTGTCATGTAAGACACCTTCCCAAGACTCTCATAGATATCCCCATCCCTACAATAATATTACACATCCCCAAAAACCATCTATAGTACATGTGATGTATCCAGTCTCAACTTCCTCTACAAAAGCATACAATATAGCTTCAAAAAACCACCCCTCGAACGTTAAACGAAATAGTCTCAGCTGCTTTCAACTAAAGCAGGCAAAACATATTCTAATTATAAATAGTTCAACCCAAACACCTTTCTAAGGCTCTAGCACACGGAAAGAAAAATCTAGGCATTAGCGTGTGAACATTTGTCACGCATGAATTCCAAGAATGCGAGCGAAATTTCCAAGAGCCTCCACGGACTTTTTCGGTGAGTCACCTTGCAATTTTCCTTTAGGCCACGCCTCCTGCGAACTCTTATTGGTGCGAACGTGTCAACAGGCAGAAGGCGTGGCCTAAAGGCAAATTGCAAGGTGACTCACCGAAAAAGTCCGTGGAGGCTCTTGGAAATAAAGCAAGAGATGCCTGCGATACGCGCCTGATGAATAGTCCATGCGTTAACACCTTGAACTCTCTTGCGCTAAACCCCGGAATTTTTTCTCCGTGCAGATATCTTAATTCCTACAATAATATTATACAGCCTAAGAAAACCACCGCTAGTACTTACATCGAACCCCGTCTGAGCTTCCTCCAACTTGAGCTGCTAAAAAATATAAAATTTAAAATAATCACTTCACACACTTATCAAACACTTGAGTAGATATTCCGATCAATACAATAATATTCAAATGCCTTAAAAACAATGTGCGTCATCAGAGGGATTTTTGCGGGCATATGTTTGCACTTTGAAATGCACCCGGAAAAATTGGATTGGTACTTTTTCTTAAATGCGTGCTCTGAAATCATCATGCATTTAATTATGACTCTGGCGTGTCGCATTTTTTCAATGGAATTTCCTTGATATTTCTTGTAACGTTCACAACAATGGAAATTGGAAAGACTAATGAATTAAAAATAAATCAAAGCTTATTCTGTTGAACGCAAGAGAATTCTACTAAATTCAAGAGAATTCTGCCAAACGTAAGAGAATTCTACTGAATTGAGGAGAATTCTACGGACTTCAAGAGAATTATACAGATTTTGAGAGAATGCATAAATGAAGAGAATTCTACGGTATTCATTAGATATTTATACAGAATTCCGAAGATCTATGATTAATTCAAGGGAATTCTGCCTAACTCTAAAGAATTCTTTCAAATTCGAAAGAATTTTGCTGATTTCCAGAATATTCTGCTGAATTTGAAAGAAAACAGGATAATTTGACGAAACTCAAGAGAATTTCTACCAAAGAAAGGAGAACTCTACTGAATATAAAAGAATTATACACAATTCAAGAGAATTCTACATAATTGAAGAGAATTCTCTGAATTAACGAGATATTTTTACAGGTTTCCAGAGGATTATGATAAATGCAAGGAGATTCAAGGGAATTTCGCTGAATTCAAAATAATTCTGCTAAAATCAAAAGAATTTTACAAAGATAGAGAGAATTTACCTGTTTCTAAGACAATTCTGCTAAACTCAAAAGAATTCACGAGAATTCCGCTGAGTACTTGAAAATTCTACAAATTTCAAGGGAATTTACAAAATTCATGAGAATGTTGTCGAATTTTGTTGATTGTGGGAAATATCTTTTTCCATTTTTGTATCTCGTTGACGTTTGAAGTTGCATCAGAGTCACAACCTACTACAAAAGCGATCCGAGGAGAAATTATACGAAATGAACTTGCTTATGCACACACTCTTGTCGATGGCACATGGACTGTCGACCTTCTAACGTGTGCTTCTGATTGGTTAATCTTTAAATGTTAATAACTCGGTAATTATTAACTTTAGAACAATTTTTTTATGATTATTTTCGACACCATTTTTTTGTTAGAATTCAAAAATGCAAACATGTTGTTTAAGTACTGGGACACCCTGTATATATATGTTACAGGCAAAGTCCGAAGTGCCGGCACACCGCAGTCTGCCTAGGCCCTCCGCGAATTGCCTGAGCGGTGTCAGGCAAAGTCCGAAGTATAATTATTTATTCAACACAAGTTTTTTTCTCTAAAGAAAATGAAAAATAATCTCGATATGTATAATATTTAACACAGACGTACTTAGAAAACATGAATAATTCATTTTTAATATTTTTATTGTTCTGTAGTATAAATAATTTTCGAATTCAAGCCTTTTCAGGAAAAACCGATTATTTAAAGCGAATTTACGGACTATATATTGCATACAAGTCACCATTCTATTATGTGTAATAATTGGATTGTTAATAACAATAATAACAACAATAATATAATATCCCGGGTTTTGGCACCAGAAGGCGTAGGGATGTGGCGACCCCATCGCCCGAGAGCTCTGGCTCTTGCAGTCTGCCGCGTTGCTTTGAGCTAACTCCCCAATGCAAAGAATTATGCAGTTACGACACAAGTATCGCGCAGTGCCACCCAAAATAGGCCTCTCTCGGATGGAGGCCATGGTTCAGTTGGGAGTGGCAATAGGAACAAACTGAGGCGACGACCAGGCAATGACCCCGGACAAACGCGAGAACATCGATTTCAATGGTCGGACCAACTCAGGAGGGACCTGATGATATGCTCATAAAACGCCTCAGTATTTAAGAGATCAGGTATCCTTCTTGCGAAAAAACGGATATGAAGTTCTTTATCAACAGGAAGAGGAGCAACATCCTCCAGCGAACATTCCACGCGTTCCAGCAAGACCATCTTTGCAGATAGCCGATAATGCCAACATGAGAAGTAGGAGATCTATCCACCAAAAAGTCATCCTCAGGATGGACAAATTAGCTGAAGCTAATACTGCTCTCCGCGATTTGCTCCCCGAAGATGTTAAGCTCTGGAATCTGAACTGTGTAGTTTACGAGAAGGCGGTCTCCCTGCTTAGCGACGATAGAAGTAACGATACTTCGGTACGTCTGAGTAAGACACGCGAGCGTATTGCACAGCTTCAGTTCAAAATTGAAACGGTGAGACGGCATGCATCAAATGTTCAGTGCGTGATTAGCTACATAACATCAAATAAAAAGTTCACTCCAAAAGTTAGGGCACTTGCTCGAAACTTGGGGAAAGCAAACCACACGCTGAACAAGTGTAAACTGTTGAACATCAAGCAGCACTGGACGCAAAAAGTAAGATCTCTTTCAACAGCGAAACAGCGTCTTGAACGGCGAGTTAAGTGGATTCAGGAAAATTCCCCCTTTGCTACTAATCCTTCCCGTCTGTTCAATAAAGCGTCATGTGTAGTTAAAAATCCGCCTAGTCGAGAAGAGATTCAAGTCTTCTGGGAGCAAGCATATGGAGATACTTATCAGCTAAATGAAGACGCTTCTGATATATCACTCTTTCGTAACTTTTGCCAAAGGCAAAGGTTACAAGGTCCAGAGAAAGAGTGTCCACTAATTGCTGCTGAAGAAGTGAAGAAAGTTATCGCTAGAACTAAGAACTTTTCGGCGCCAGGGCCAGATAAAATCAACAACTTTTGGTGGAAGAAGTTTACTTCTACGCACCAACATATAGCTCGTATATTTACTACTTTCTTAAACGGAGAACAACCCGTCCTGCAGTGGCTAGTGGAAGGACGCACGGTATTGATCCCTAAGGCCGCAGATTTGTCAAGTTCAAAGAACTACAGGACCATAGCTTGTTTAAGCACCAGCTACAAGCTATTCAATGGCATCCTCAAAGAGAGGATATTGACATCTATCGAGCCGGTATGGAGTGTAATAGTCGAACAACGTGGATGCAAGAGAGGGCTGGCAGGTTGCAGGGAGAATCTGTTAATAGGCAGGTGTATTACCCAGGACTCGACCAGGTATCGACGCAATCTGTACATGGCTTGGATTGATTACCGTAAGGCATTCGATAACACGAACCATGAGCTACTTATTAAGCTGCTTGAGTGCTTGGAGGTACATCCAAAAATAGTGAGATGCATAAAAGAGCTTATGCTCTTGTGGCGGACAAGATTTGTCATAACATCTGACAAAAGACAAGTGACTACAAGCTTTGTCACTTATAAGAGGGGGGTCTTTCAAGGAGACTCTCTAAGTCCGATACTTTTCTGCATCTCCCTCTTGCCTCTATCTATTGTGCTCCGAGGCAAAAGCTCTGGATACCTATGTGGCCCGCCGAGCAGAAGAGAATATAAGGTCAACCACCTTTTATACATGGACGACCTTAAAATCTTTGCTTCGACAAAAAAGGACCTTAACATCCTTGTAGATGCGGTAAATAGGTATTCTAAAGCGATTGGCATGAGCTTCGGACTGGAGAAGTTTGCCTGCGTCCACCTACACCACGGAAGACTAGAAACTACATCATCCAGTGACGATCAGGATGTTCAACTCATAGGCGGAAATACCATTCAACATCTTGGTATTGGAGAAACATATACATATCTTGGAATACCGCAAGCGGAAACCCAAATGTGCATAATTTGAAAACGGCCCGTGGAAAAAGGTATCGCCAAATTTTCAGAAAAATTTGGGCTTCCGAATTATCTGGAAAGAATAAGATCCAGGCGACCAATATGCTGGCCGTTCCTATACTGCTCTACACGTTTGGTGCAGTAAAATGGAACGTCGATGAGTTAAAAAACAACTTGATCGAAGCACACGCAAGATGATGACAATACAACGAAGTCTTCATCCTAGATCTTCCGTACCTCGAATATATCTCCCTCGCGATAAAGGGGGTAGAGGATTGCTAAGCTTAGAGTGTCTTCATCGAAGAACGGTCCTGGCTACAGCCTGCTCAGTTCTCAAAAGCACGGATTCCCTTATGCGACTCGTACATCAACATGAAGTCGCCAATGCTGCGGTGTTTCTATACCATGCAGCAGATAGGGCCGCAGAGGAGCTTGATCTCCCATTTAATTCCAGTGACATTACACATGGCCTAGCATCACTAACACCTCTGGTGCTCAAAAGTCGTATACAGGTAGCAGAACATACGGATACCGAGGGATTTCTTTTTGCCTGTCAAGACGGCGTCATAGACACCTTAGTTTACCGCGAGCGCATAATCAACGTACCTGTACGCGATACCAACTGCCGAGCGTGCAAGCAAGAGCCCGAAACACTTGGACATGTTCTCAGTGGATGCTCTAAATATGCACGCTACGCGTACATAGAGAGACACAATGCAGCTCTAAAAGTGATATATTACCATCTTAGGCATTTCTATGGTGTTGATCTATTGCCCGTCTTGCCATACGCCCAGGGGGAACTCGAGTCAGTTGTGGAGAATGATCACTGTAAGATCTACTAGAATTTCTCATTCTCCACCACTCAACGTATCAGTGCTGCGAAGCCTGACATTGTCCTCCAAGATCTGAAGAACAAGATCATTTACGTGATTGAATTCTCGGCACCAGCCGATGGTAACGTTACGGCAAAGAAGGGAGAAAAACGGGCGAAATATCAAGCACTTCTGTTCGAGCTGAGTAGGCTGTACCAAGGCTACAAAGTTCATCTTATAATTCTCATACTTGGCTTTCTTGGAGGTATGAAAGCTTCATTTATCAGCCAACTCAACAAGATTCCGGCTTGCCAGCGTCACGCTCATTTCATCGCGAACCGGATGCAAAAGGCTGTTCTCCTGGGATCACTCCATCTGGTCCGTCAACACTGTTCCTCTTAAATTCTACAAAGATTGGTAGCTCTAAAAATGTATCCAAAGGTGAAACCTTCATCTCCAACTGTCTTGTCTGCCGCGTAAGGTCATCCACGGCTAGAGAACTGACTCCAAGGAACAGTGTTGCCCGATGTTATCACGCGTAAATTTCTTGCTCTTGCTTACCTTCTAGGAGAGAAGGAGCAGAAGCGGATGACGTACACGTTCCAGTAGCTTTGGGATTGGTTTCTTTAAGGAATCATGATCGAAGCTTCCGGAGCCTACAACTTCTCTAATAATACAATAATAATACATTATACAATAATTATCAATATAATTAATTCAATAATGAATTATTACAAATTAATTTTTTTTTATTCATTTTATTATTATTATTAATATTTTTATTGATGAATTAATATAATAATTATTCAAAAAATACAAAAATACAAAACTAACCAAAAATGCCTTTGACATATTGGGCTGTAAAAATCTTAAGCCCTGGACATTAATTGTCAACAATAATAATAATATAATATAATATATAATAATATAATATAATAACACTAATTAGCAAATAAAAAATCTCTACTTCATTGAATATCTGGTTTTTAAATGGTTTATAACAACAATGATTTTAATTATTATTTTTCGAATAATTATTATATTAATTCATTAATAGTAATATTATTAATAATAAAACGAATAATAAAATAAATCATTTATAATAATTCATTATTAATTTAATTATATTAATAATTATTGTATAATGTTGTATTATTATTGTATTAATAATACAATTATTATTAATAATTAATAATGATTAATAATAATAAAATGATAAAATAATTATTAATAATCTAATTATTACAAATAATAGACTGGTGACTTGTATGGAATATATAGTCCGTAAATTCGCTTTAAATAATCGGTTTTTCCTGAAAAGGCTTGAATTCGAAAATTATTTATACTAAAGAACAATAAAAATATTAAAAATTAATTATTTATGTTTTCTAAGTACATCTATGTTAAATATGATACATATCGAGATTATTCTCTATTTTCTTTAGAGAAAAAAACTTCCGTTGAATAAATAATTGTGCTGAAACAAAAATTGA
Organism: Andricus quercusramuli; assembly: GCA_932178445.1. NCBI lineage: Eukaryota > Metazoa > Arthropoda > Insecta > Hymenoptera > Cynipidae > Andricus > Andricus quercusramuli. Next base: position 122,645 of record CAKNXH010062301.1, read on the forward strand.
TAAATATACTCCATAAGCTTTCTTACAAATTTACTGCACTGATCATTTCTAAACAAAAAAACGTTCAAATCCATTCACAATTGCGACCTGTAGACTATTTTGAATTGTAAATTCCCGAGCCAGCGCACTGTGCAGCGGCAAAAGTAAACCCCAAAGGTTTTATTCTTACTCCGGAATTTGCCTGCGGCTGTCGAGCACTTCGCGATTTGCCTAGGCAGAGTCCGAAGTGAAGGTGCTACTTCGGACTTTGCCTGACACCGCTCAGGCAATTCGCGGAGGGCCTAGACAAACTGCGGTGTGCCGGCACTTCGGAGTTTGCCTGTAACATATAAGGGGGTTACCTTACATTGTTTTTGTGATCTGTCACAGGGCTGCCTTCCCGCCCCCACGAGGCGTTGAAAAAGGGATAGGGGTGTTACCTTACATTATTATTGTGACCTGTCACAGGGGTGCCTTCCCGCCCCCACGAGGCGTTGGAAAAGGGGTAGAGGTGTTACCTTACATTATTTTTTTGTCCTGTCACAGGGGTGCCTTTCCGCCCCCCACGAGGCGTTGGAAAAGGGATAGCGGTGTTATCTTACATTATTTTTGTGACCTGTCACAGGTGTGTCTTCCCGCCCCCACGAGGCATTGGACAAGGGGTAGGGGTGTTACCTCACATCTATATGTGACGTGATCGTTAGCCACCGCGCAATAACACGCAAAATAGAACAAAAAACGGAATAAAGGTGCAGTGCTCTCAATTCAGCTCCCCAACCGTACTGCGCATGCGTCTCATCGGCAGTCTCATTGGCAGTAAATAATGCGCTTTTTTGCAATTATTAAATATTTAAATAATTTTTTTATGATAAATCATCATTGTAGAATTAATTATATTAATGTTTGGATCACAAAAGAGTATTTTAGAGTTCAAGAGCGATTAATTATTGGATTTTACTCTTTACAAATGAATGATTGATTCTAAATACAAAGGCAACAATTGTATCTAGTCTAGAGTCTAGATCACATCAAAGGACCATATATCAATATTCAAAAATATTGATAGGTAGAGAAAAAAGGAACTAACATCAATTACAATTACTTTTAAAATCTAGTCAGCACTGTCACCAAAAATAAATCCAAAAATAATTGTTTGTAATTTCTTTTTTTTTTGGTTTTTGAAACCTCAGATACTTTACTATATATTTTGTGATGACTTATTTTTTCTCTTCCCCTAATTAATGTATTGGTAGAAATAAATATAAATGTTGTGAGAAAATGGTCCTTAAGAAACCACTATTTTTTGCCGTACGGATACAGTTTTAAATATGTTTGATTCAACGCACTGTCTGTCATTACGGAATTCTTCGCAAATGTAACCCCTTTTCCAGCTTGTTCAGGGCTAACGTTACAGAATTTCCCGTAACTATAGGCAGAGCTTTGACTCAATGAAAACTTTCAACTCTTGTGCAGTGAATCAGTTAAACTTGACATAATAAAGTAAATATTTACGATTTAAATAACCTGTCTGAGGAACAAAATAGATACAGAAGCTTTCCTCGCTTTGACTGATGACCTGATAAAAGAATTGATACCATTAGTAGGTGATCGTAGTAAATTCTGCAATAAATATAAGCTAAACATTTTGCGAGTTGCGCAACCAGAAGAAATCATTAATTACAGTAATGAGGTCACAAATCCTAATAGTATCTCAAAAAAAACCTCCTCCTACTACGACCTATTCATCAAACATTCCCGATGATCCTTCTTACGGCGTAACAATTTAGTTTATTAAAATGAGAATGGTTAACAGTTAGACGCTTCAGAATTTCCTTGTAAGATAGTAGACTTAAATTCCTACGTGACAATGACTAGGTTCAGGGACTTAAAGTAGTAAGAAAAACCCAGGTCTTGATTTATTGTGGGTAGAAAGCGTATTCCCAAGCATCTGTTTCCAGAACTTGAAGGATTTTAGCACGTAGATAGTTTAGTTTATGATTGTAGCCAGGGCCCGCATCGCTCAATTCCTGAAACCATATTGTACCCATATTATCCTTTTCCAGCCTTGAGTAAACGACCAACTTTCTAAATGTACCATCCCCTCTCTCCTATCCGACCTGACTCAAAAACCCCCTGCAAACCCCACTCTTTTAATTTCCAAAATTCGGATACGTCACCGGACTAAGGGCGAACCTTTTCCGTAGAGCTTAGATACCTTTCGACCTTCGTGCTCATCACTTCGAGAGCAAATTCTATAACTCGGGCTGTCACAATTTGTACCACGCTTTTCCTTCACTTGGTGTAATGTAAAATACAGTAGAATAAACAATTTCATTTACAAATTTTAATACTGGTGCAAAAATTAATTGAACAATCCCTCCGCACCAACATAAAATGGTCCTTCGCGACGGATTTTCAAAGAACGATAAACAGTTGAAGTGTTGTGTGTTGTGCATGAAGTGCGGATCGGGTCAGTGCTGTGACTGATACATAAGTGAGCAAAAGTGAATTTACTTCACCGAATCATTGTGTCTAAAACCATTAAATAACTGAGTGTTTCGTGAAGTTTTCATGCATCTTCGAAAGCCAGTAAATAATTAGCACTGACTGTAAACCTTAGTGTCCAACAAACATGCCATTCAGCACCATCGTGGAGAAAAGAACTCATTTCCAGTCGTGAGGAAGCTACAAAAGACTGCCCTTATATTTTATCTATTCTTCTACATGGACCATCGAACCTTTTCTTCAGGGTCAAATCGAGGTTCAAACACATGATTTTACATATGACAGGTGCATCCGGGATATAGAGATCAGCAGCCAAAGCGTCTTCTCCCAGAAGCCGCCAGTGCAGCGTTCCAGCCGCTGTTCCAGTCAAGGAGTTCTACGATCAAGTAAGTCAAGAGAATTATCAATTCTTTCTGATACCTTCCAATCTTTACAATTTCACGTATTGCCTCACTTCGCGCATAAAGATGACAGAAGATCAAATTACCGGTTTAAAAAGATCACGCGGTGATATAAAGCGCCGTTTGACATTCTCAGAAAATTTACTTGCGTCACTGCAAGAACAAACCGATTTCGATACCGTTAATTTAGAAGATCGGCTGCAAAAGCATCTTACTATATGGGACGCGTTCCACGAAATTCAAAGCAAAATAGAACAAATTTTAATTACTGATTCAGATATTGCCGAATAAGAAAAAGAGAGAAACGATTTCGAAAATCGTTTTCACGCGGTAAGCGGTTTATTTAAAACTCATATAAAAAAGTTTTGTTCTGCGTCAATGGTAACGTCTACTTCAGAAAATTCAAAACCGGGGTCGCTGACTGAATCAGATGGATCTTGTTCAAATGCAGGTCCACCAAATCAATCATCCTTTAATCCCATATCAATTCAAACGGTTTATAGTAACGAACCTATTCCAGATGAAAACCATATGAGGTTTCACGCGCGTTTCGAACTTCTAAAACTTAAAAAGCCTGGTACTTTGCATGGTACTTTTGACGGATGGCTCACCTTCCATGATTCTTTTAAGTCCATGTGCCATGATAATCCAGCTCTGAGTCAGATCCAGAAATTTCATTACTTAAAGGCATGCTTGAAGGACGAAGCGGCGGAAAATATCGCGGCACTTGAGACTACCAGTCACAACTGCGAAGTGGCGTGGGAGTTACTGAAAAACTGGTACGACAACTGAAAATACATAGTTAAAACGCACATAAAGGCCTTGTTTGATCTGCCGAATGTTTCGAAAGATTTTTCAATTCACGCACTGTTGGATGGGGTGCAAAAACGGGTCAGAGCTCTCAGGGCCTTAGTTCAACCGGTAGACCACTATGATTCGGTTTTGATTCACATAATTCGGGGAAAACTCAATAACTATTCTCCCGAAAAGTGGGAAGAATCGGTGGGCAGTACTGCGTTGCCTTCATTTTCCGACATGACCAACTTTCTAGAACGCAGATCATCAATCGAAAATACTCAATCATTTCACAAAGAGAATAATTCGCAAAGGCCTCACAGTTCAAAAAATCATTCTCAGCATTCTTTTTCTAAGCCATCAACATCGTGCATGTCGACCTCCGTGAAAACTAAAGAGAGTACTTACGAATCATTTCAATATTCGTGTCCAGTCTGCTCTGAAAAACACAGTTTTTATCGTTGCGATCAATTTTTAAACATGCAACCTCCTCAGCGTTACGAGATCGTCAAACAGGCCCATCTCTGTCATAGCTGCCTAATGAGATAAGCAAAATAATCCGGAGTGTTCGACAACCAGCCTGGTGAGTCTTCAAAGGCAGGCACGATCTCAAGTAGTCTTAGGCACCGCGATTGTCGACATCTTGAATAGCAAGGGACGGTACAAACCTTGTCGCGCGTATTTAGACTCATGTTCTCAATGTTGTTCAATTTCAGAAAAACTTGCAGACGTATTAGGCATTGAGAAGAAAAAGATAAATATAAAGCTAAAGGGAGTTAATAATATTCAATCCAATGTTAAAAACTCAGCATCAGTAAAGATAAAATCTCGTTACGACGACAGTGTCGATTTTCATATCGCCAGTCTCGTATTCCAAGAAATTTCAGAACTCACTCCCGTGCTTCCAATTTACCGAAATTCATTAAAAATACCTATTAATATCTTTTTAGCAGACCCAGAATTCCATCAGCCAGAAGAAGTTGGTCTTTTGATTGGGGCTAAATACTTTTATAATCTCATGCGAGCCGGAAAAATCAGGATCAAGGGTCCGTCGGCAATTTTTCAAGAAACGGATTTCGGTTGGATATTCTTGGGTCGGTATGTCAATCCACAGCCAACTGATCCTAAAAGTCAGTATCTAGTAAACTCAAATGAATCGCAGGTCACGTGTAATGCGATCAAGTTTCAGGATATTCCCCTTTTATGGGAATTAGGGGACGAAAACTCGTCGAAAATTCTATCAGAAGAAGAAGCAGCCGCGGAAAAACTTTATGTAGATACGGTAAAGCGTGACGAAAATGGTCGTTATTGCGTTAAGCTACCTTTCAATCACAAAAAAGAGTTGTTAAGCGATTCGCACAACATCGCATTTCGCCGTTTCTACGTGCTAGAGAAAAAATTCGAGAAAAATCCTGAATTTCATTCACAGTACTCGGATTGCATGCAAGGGTACATAGATGAAGGGCATATGAATCCCATTAACAATCAGGAGCCCTCAAAATTTGGGTTTTATTTTACGCATCACGCGGTTATTAAGAATGACAGCATTACGACAAAGACTAGAGTAGTTTTCCATGCTTCCGCGAAAACTTCGACCGGTATATCTTTAAATGACACATTTATGATCGGACCTACAATCCAAGACAACCTTTATTCAATCGTCACTCACTTCCGGTCGTTTCCATACGCGTTATCTGCCGACATTCAGCAAATGTACCGGCAAATTCTAGTGTTTCCGGAAGATCGAAATTTTCAAAGAATTGTTTAGCGGCCAAGCATGAATCAGCCTATAAAAATTTATTCACTTAATCAAGTAACGTTTGGCACGGCATGCGCACCACATCTTGCTATTCGTACTCTGCAGCAACTCGCAGCAGATGAGCAAGAATTCTTCCCTCTCGCTTCAAAAATTCTAAAGCACGACTTTTACGTGGACGATTTATTAACAGGTGCTCAAACCGCATCCGAAGCGTTAAAGATCAGGAACGAATTAATCGACCTCTTGGAGAAGGGAGGATTCAAGTTGCGAAAATGGGCATCAAACAATCTCAGATTGTGTTCAGATTTTATCGATGCTTCCACTGAAGAACACATGTTTCTCGATTTGTCCCAGTGTGCGAATATATTTGACCCGTTAGGGTTACTGAGGCCAGTTATCGTGGTAAGAAAAATTTTAATACAGAAACTGTGGAAATCCCAACTCGGATGGGATGATCCAGTTTCCACCGAAATGCAAAACATTTGGTTCCAATATATAAAACAGTTTCCATTGCTAAACGAAATAAAATTCAAGCGATGCGTTTCTATCGAAAACCCGACAAACATTCAACTCCACGGGTTTCGTGACGCCAGCGAAAGGGCATACGGCAAATGTATGTACTTACGTTCGACAGGCAAGGATGGCAAAAGTTTCATACATCTTATTTGTTCGAAGTCTCGAGTCGCTCCTTTCAAAACCACGAGCGTACCGAAATGAGAATTGTGCGTGGCTCTTTTGCTCGCAAAACTTTACAGTGATGTCATTAGGTCTTTAGATGTTCCACCTTCCGAAGCTATTTTCTGGTCAGACTCAAGCATCACATTGAACTGGATAAACACGCCACCGCATTTGCTGGAAACATTTATCGCAAATCGAGTGGCCGAGATTCAGTCAAAAACACAAATTTTAAACTGGCGGCACGTGCCTACCGATAGCAACCCCGCCGATTTGTTTCACGCGGACAAGGTTCAGAGGAATTGCTTCAAAGTTCCTTATGGAAGCACGGTCCCCAATGGTTGACCCAAAAAGAAGCTTTTTGGCCAAATTTCCCTTTCGCCACGACTGAGATACAGCGATCTCCAGAAACTCAAAAGAACAGTTGCTTATTGTTTACGGTTTATCTTTAATTCAAAAATCAAAGATAAAACTTTGCGTATGAAGGGCATTCTCATACCAAACGAATTGGATTGCGCTCTAATGAAAATATTAAAAATCGTACAAGCCGAAGCATTCCCGAATGAGAGTCTCGCTCTTTCAAAAAATCAAAGCGTGTAAAAAAGTAGTAGTCTCTTCGCAGGTCATCATGTCACAACCCTAATAATTCGCGAAGGGCATGTCAATCGCTTGCATGCCGGCGTCAACTCTGCTTTGTACGGAGTCCGAGAAAAATTCTGGCCTATCGATGGTCGCAATGCAACCCGGCACATCATCCGACGGTGCGTGAGGTGCACTTGCGCAAAGCCTCGCGAAATAGAATATTTAATAGGGAGCTTACCTGAAAACCGTTTGAATTTTTCTCGACCTTTTCTTAACGTGGGCATAGACTATTGTGGGCCCTTGTATACGAAAGAGCATCGCCATCGAAACAGAACAAAGCATGAAACATATGTCGCAGTATTTGTATGCCTTGCGACTAAGGCAGTTCATCTCGAATTAGCTAATGATCTGACGACTGAAGCCTTCCTCGCATGCTTAAAGAGATTTTTTGCGCGTCGAGGAAGACCACAGTCGATACATTCTGATAACGCAACGAATGTCGTCAAGGCCAATAACGAGATAAGAGATTTATTTAAACGGATTCGTGTCAACGCACAAGCGAATCAAATCCAGAAATATTTGTCACAGCGCGAAATTTCATGGCATTTTATTCCACCTCGCGCGCCACACTTTGGGAGCTTATGGGAGGCGCCCGTAAAGTCATTCAAATTTCACTTTACACGTGTCGCAGGCAACACTCTCTTGACTTACGAGCAGCTTCATACGTATTTGTCGAAGTTGAGGCAATCTTGAACTCCCGTCCACTGACTCCCCGGTCGTCAGACCCAAATGACTTGCTCCCCCTTACACCCGCTCACTTCCTGGTAGGTAATTTTCTGACGAGCTTGCCACAAAACGATTTGCGGAACATTCCAGAACATCGTTTGACGTGTTGGCAGTTAGCTCAAAAATTGCGCCACCACTTCTGGGACCGGTGGCATCAGGAGTACGTTAATGAATTTATATCACGCAGTAAGTGGCAATCAGCCACTGATCAAGGCAACATCAAGCCTGGACTTCTTTTGTTACTGAAGGAGGATAATCAACCACCCTTGAAGTGGCCGTTGGGTCGCTTCACTGCCGTTCATCCAGGATCAGACGGAATCGTGCGAACAGTAACGATTCGAAGTGGATCAGGCACTTACAAGCGAGCCTTGCGACGACTGTGCCCATTGTCAGTCGATTGAAAATAAATGTATCTTTTTTCCTCATATCCATCAATTCACATTATGCTTTGACTAGAAGGCGCACCATGGTCATAGATAATTATACTCTTTGTCATTTTTACTATTTGATGAATTTGATGTTGGTAGTTTATCTTGTACTCTTTATAATTTTTGGCTCTCCGACACTTTAATTTGTATTTTTTATCCCTAATTGTAAGTTCATATGCTGTTCGTGGCCAAGGTTTTTATTATAATTACATTTCCTTTGGATTATCTCCAACAAATTTTGTTCAAGAGAATATGCTAGTTCTTCATCATAATAATAAATGTAAGGTTTTTTTTTTTTTTTTTAACGTTAACCGTTCAAAGGGGGCCGGCATGTTACGGTGTAACAATTTAGTTTATTAAAATGAGAATGGTTAACAGTTAGACGCTTCAGAATTTCTTTGTAAGATAGTAGACTTGAATTCCTACGTGACAATAACTAGGTTCAGGGACTTGAAGTAGTAAGAAAAACCCAGGTCTTGATTTATTGTGGGTAGAAAGCGTATTCCCAAGCATCTGTCTCCAGAACTTGAAGGATTTTAGCACGTAGATAGTTGAGTTTATGGTTGTAGCCAGGGCCCGCATCGCTCAATTCCTGAAACCATATTGTACCCATATTATCCTTTTCCAGGCTTGAGTAAGCTACCAACTTTCTGAATGTACCATCCCCTCTCTCCTGTCCGACCTGACTCAAAAACCCCCTGCAAATCCCACTTTCAATTTTCAAAATGCGGATACGTCACCGGACTAAGGGCGAACCTTTCCCGTAGAGCTTAGATACCTTTTGACCTTCGTGCTCATCAATTCGAGAGCAAATTCTATAACTCGGGCAGTCACAATTTGTACCATGCTTTCCCTTCACTTGGTGTAATGTAAAATACAGTAAAATAAACAATTTTATTTACAAATTTTAATACTGGTGCAAAAATTAATTGAACGATCCCTTCGCACCAACAATCCTTCTGTAGTAGCTCATTTCGAAGCACCTAAATCAAGTTCATCTGATTTAAAAAAAAAATCAACAGTCACATCGAAAGGTAAGAATATTTGAATAATAAATTTAAAAATTAAAAATTAGTGATTTTATTTTTTATTTATTTATTTATATATATAATATAATATAATAATTATAATATATATTCATTATTTTATTTTATTTAATTTTTACTATTTTAAAAATTAATAATTGATAATTAAAAATTAAATAAATTGAAGAATATATGTGAAGGTAAGAATATATTATCTCGGAAAAGGGAAATAAATCGGAATTCAAATTAAAAATGTTATTTCAAAACAACTACAACTTCTACCGACGTTCTTCCTTGTCTCAATTAAGAAAAAATATTATTTTGTTTTTAAATGTTTTTTTTTCATTATTATATTTTCTTCTATTCGAAAATAATTTTCACTATAATAATCTGTATGAATGAAATCAAGTTAAGAAACGAAGTCGATAGTAGTTGCAATTTTTTTTAAATTATGTTTTGTATTCTACAATTCTGCTACGTATAAAAGGGCAGCCCTACTGACACGTATAATCGTATATACCATGGTCCAATTAGATCACTTGATATTGAAAAACCATTGGATTCTATTTCATTTCTTTGTTCATTTTTCAATTTGTAGAATCTTTGAGTTTGCCAGAAGAAAGCTACATAAGCGCAATTTTACACAATTTAAGAGGGGAAAGAGATTCTGTATGAGTTTAAAAAATTGCCAAATCTAAATTATCCTAAATTATCCTGCCTTGTGATCGACAAAGCTTTAGAAGAGGATCCAGCCACGAGGTAAAATCAGAAGTAATTCATTATAATGTTTTGTGGAAAAATACAATTTTTTAATTATAAATTTAATTTTTAGGCTGTATCCATCAAATTATTCTTAAATTTTTAACAAAAATTAAGTGGGCCTTAGAGGCTGCACAATTGTTTCCGGGACAAAAGGAGCGAATTTTTTATACAAGAAGTGTTAGCAGCTCAGACAAAGCATGTGGTAAAGGGATTTTTGCTTAAATTTTTTGCTTAAATTTCGCACAGCCATTGATATGTTTACCTGATTAAGACCCAAAAAAGGTGTTCGTTTAGGTGTCAAAATGACTTTTGGCAGAATTAACCAAAAATATTTAGCGGCCCCCAAAGTCGTTTTTTGTAAATAGCAGAATGGTTATGTTATGCTAAGCGGTTTTGAAAAATAAAATGATGAATTTTTGTTTGATACTTTAAAAAAAATTAAGTAAGTTATTTGAGTAAAAATAGTATATTTTATGCCTGTTGAAGTAAAAAAATCCATTAACAGTGCATATTTAAATAAAATAAGTATTTTATTTTCAATAACTGGCTTGAGGGACCCATAAACACCTTTTTATCTTCAAATAATCAACAGTCCTTTTGAAACAAAAAGAAAAAAAATACTTTTTTTATCACTATAATGTACGTATATACATATATTTTTTCAAAATTGAAAACAAAAAATATTCATCAATTTCTTGACAATATGATTTTCATTTTGTTTTCGCGTGTACAGATGAGCATTTCGGAGATGGATCTGCAGAAGATTTGCAATGGCTACAGCATAATGACGATGAAATGGAAACAAGGGAAAGGTGAAAAAAAATGGTTCTTGAAAGGTTGCGCCAAGGAAGGACTCTCACAATTGAGCAATATTGAAACACGTATAAAGCTCTGAAACGTCTATTTGGACACGCTTTGATAAAAAATAAATTCCAATATTAATAATTGTACTTACATTTTGAATTTTTGTTCCTGGAAACTCAAATTAATAATGATTTTTTTACAGATTGAGATTGATTTGAACTCTACGTTTGGGGAGAAGCTTAATTTACTTACTAATTGGCCAACTGTGTCTACAAAATTAATAGCTATTGCTCAGGTGCGTGAGAAGTTAATATTAATCAGCTATTAATAGAAAATGAGCCTGGCATTAAAGAAGGTAAATTTCACGCTCTCAATACTAATCTCGAATATTTCTAAACATGTTTCTTATTTTTAATTGGTGGTATTTTTACAAGCAACATTAATGCACAGGCCTTGTTGCTATTGACTTTCATGCTAATTTTGAAGCTAATAAATAAGTGTTTTTTGATTGTTTGTAGTCAGTAACTGAAGTTAAAAATGAACTTTATTCGATATGATAGTATATAATAATAGAAAAATATGTTGTACACATTAGGACTATTGCGAGAGAAGGAGATAACACTGGATTAGGTATAAATGACCTAACCAACCAATTCCTATTTTATTGGATCACTTGACAATATTGTCAGCTCTCAGGTCATGGTAAATCAACACTTTTATTCACTGCCTACTCCATTGAAAGCAATCGATATTTGCTACAAGACATTTTTTGTTTTGAATACGGCTTACCCTAAGCAGAGTGCGCATATCTGGACTTTTTTCAGAACTTTAGATATGTAATGAAACATGCGTCTAAGAAGGATTATACCAGCGTGAACAAATTTATGTGCCTTTGAAAGCGATTCTAGAAATTCCTAATCTTCTTCAAGAAATAAAGACGTATATAAAAGAATTATTAATAAGTGATAATTTGTCGATTACTAATATCAGCACAGAAAGCCTTGACACTTGGGAAAAAGTAGCTCTGTCTCAGTGAAAAAAAAATCGCACAGAGTTCGCATTTAGCAAAGCTGATTCAAAATCTTTCTATCTCCTTATTCTTTGTTGTTGCTAATGTCTCGTGAGAGAATAGTAGTACAAAAAAACATAAAAATCTTGCACAAAGCAAATAATAACTCACGCGCATGTAGGAGTATACAAATTTATTTTCTCTCATATGTAATGCCGTGCAAACGTTTCTGGACATCTATTTTCCAATAGGATGAACAAGCAACCTAGTTTTAATAATAATAAACTGTAGATTGTCTCTCAATTATTGCATAAAAAGTGATAAAAGTACCCGTTTCATGGGCATGGATGAAAGCCAGTATGTGTTCATTTTATTAGAAGTTGTTTACAAAAACTACAAATGTTAATGTTTCCGGAAAATATCAATGAATTCGGAAATAACTAATTTTTTATTGTTTTTGGGCTAATTTCGAACATCATTTTCTGCAAGTCTGTTAGAATACTGTTCCGTTATTTTGTTTAAATTCAGTTATGAAAACCTAACTATATATCAATATTGATACGTTCTTTGAATTAAGCACAGGTTTTGATTGTATCGAAGGAAAAATTCTAGAAATATCTTATCAAGTCACTAAAATAATTAGGACAATTATTACCTTTAAAACTAGTGCAATGAGATTAGAAAATATTAATTGCTTTTTGATTTATCAACATTTTTCGGAAACATTAAAATTCGTATTTTTTTTTTAATAACTTCTCATAAAATTAATATATTGCTTTCAATTTAAGACAATTACTCGTATAATTTTATCAGGTTTCGTGTAGTAATTGAAAGTAAATTGAGAGTTGAATATATCTTAAAGTAGAGTGCTTTTATAAAGTATTTGAAAAGATAGGTCTATAGGAACTTATGCATAGTAGTGTATCACATTCTCTTATAAACTATCCAATGTAGGAATATTATATTCCTGTAAAATTTAAATCTATCACTTGTATCCTGAAAACAATAATTTTCCACGATTTTAAGAAAAATATAATTCTTAAACAAATAATAATTGTTTGAATAATTGAAAATTATTCACAAAATACTTAGAAACTCGTCCCTTAACAACTAAAAATCATACTTGTTACAAAAAATCTAAAGAATACCGTTTTTAGTATAAATTTAATAAAAAACTGCTATTTTGCAATTTTTTGTCACTTTGCAAGCACAATAAAAATGGCTTGAAAGGGGGGTGGGGAGTCAAAATTAAAGCTTACTAGGTGGAAATTATTCTTTGAACATGCGTTAAGAGGTTTTGATACTTTAATTCACAAAAAGTTTATAACAAGTAGCCCTTTTTTCCATTTTTTTGAAAATCAAGCTTTTCCCATTTAAAACCCCATGTTAATTTCAAAGGCTCGAGGGCACGGGTTAACTTTGACAAAAGAAAAACAAGAAAAATGTTGAGTTGATAAACTGTAAATATAAATTAGGTATTTATTTTTAAAATTGAACTATAGTTCGACCCTTAACAATAGAATAATAATAACATTGATTTTATAAGACGATTATGAATCTGTTCATAATTAAATAATTTATAGATTTTTTAGTTAAAAGTTGAACTATTTTAATTCGAAAGCCTTCGTAATTAATGAAATGTTAACATTCGATTGAAACTTCATATTTTTTTTTTTCAATTTTCAAAAACATTTTGAATAATATATTCATAATAATGATATGCTTTTATTCAATTTTAAATCATATTCAAATATTGTTGCATTCTAAAATACTCCATTTTTAAGCTTTCAGTTTGGATATTTTTAATTCAAATTTTTGTTTCGATATTTAACAATATTTCACTGTTTATTTAAAATAAGAAATTACAAATCAAACATTCAAGAAGAAACTAAATAAAATTGAATTATTCAAAATAAAATAAACCTCGAATCGTTCAAATTTCAGGGTGCTGAATGTAAACTTTAAAATTTGCATTGTTTCATTTTTTCAATTTTTAATCTGTCAATGACATTTTTCAATTTAGATTTTTCAAGAAACAACTTATAGTCACTAAATATTACTGCTTTTAAGTTAAAACAGTTTGAAAATGATATAATTTTAAACACTCACAAATTTCTCTGGAAGAACTCCGGACACGCTTTAAAGATCGCTATATTTGTTATAATAAATTTAAAATAAGAAGGTAAAAATGAAATATTCGAAAATAAACAAATTGAAATTGAAATATTTGAAATAGAATTATTCAAAATAAAATAAGCCTCGAATCATTAAAATTTCAAAGTGCTGAATGCAAACTTAAAAATTTGCATTGTTTCATTTTTTTTAATTTTTAATTTATAAGTGAAATTTTTTAATTTGAATGTTTTAATAACTGTATGTTAGTGTAGTGTTTTATTTGTCTGAGAATCATATAATTCATACAAATAGGTTACAGTTCAATTCTGGAACTAACAATTATTCTAATAAATAAAAACAAAAACTGAAATTAAGGTTGATGGTAAACATTACCCCAGAGGATATAAGCCGTACTTACAAAGAGAGCAAATAAAAAAAAATCTTGACGTATATAATTAATTATAATACTCATTCATTAAATTTACTAAGAAACATAATAATTTTTTTGATAGAATCATTTTCAGGGTTATCTAGCATATTCAAACAGGCATTCCTAGTCGCACACATATCCCTACTTTCGCTTATACATGAAAATCTTATAGTATTGAAAAATTGACATTCTAATAAGAGGTGGTACACAGGTTCTGTATTAAAACAATTCTCATGACAGTAGATACAATAACCTTCAACATTTATACTGCAGGTCTTATTCTTGATCATAAGTCTAGGTATGAACTTATTTATCAACCTTAATTGCGCTATAATTCTGATAAAACTGAGTGGTGTTCTTAACAGGGTTGAATATTTCTGAGTTCCTTCTGGCAAGGTTAATTAAGGATAAAAGTATTAAAGCAGAGGACGACTGGGCTCTCTGTAAATCTTCTAGATATAATATTTTATCATAAGCTCTTATCCATGCTGATTTATTTTTGTGTAGAGAGGCAAGAGGAAGTAATTCCCAATCGCCCTCTATTCCAATCTTTTTAAATATTCTTCTAACCTGGCGGGCCCATTTTTATTTCTCTAGGGTTTAACAAATCATCTTTTGATCTATACAGTTCTCTTAACCATAAATAACATCTTTTCGGGTATCGATCGTCGGACATATTGAGAATTTTCTCTATCCAATTGAGAATTGACCCAAAAACTCTAAGTTCAAGTTGGGATGCACCTATTTCTAATCTGATAGCACATCCAGCGGTATTTTGTGGAACATGCAGGATTCTCTTATAAAAAGTTGTTTGAACTTCTTCTATAATATCTAAATACCTGAGACTCCATATATGCGCACCATACATTAAAATGCTGGATACAAGACTATCGAAAAGTCGAACAATAGGGTACCATGCGTTAAGTTTTCATCTGTGAATCAGAGAAGTCGTTGATCCTACAGCGAGGTTAGATTTACGAATAGCTCCATCTTTTGCCCTGACGAAAAGTGCAGATTGGGTGAATGGGGTGCCCAGGTAGATATAACATTTGACAATATCAATCTCGGAGGTTCAGTACATAAAAGGTGGGTATTTTTTGTCATGGCCATGGCCTCCCATTCTGTAGATCACTATTTTCGTTTTTCCTATGTTGACTTCGAGCTCATTCATCCTACAGTAATCTAATAATCCTTCAAGAATCTTACGCATTCCAACCAGGGAGTCCGCAAAGGAAGCCAAATCGTCGGCGTAAGCTAACAGCAATATTTCCAACAAATGGTCTATTGATACACCTCTAATACCTCTGCCATACATGAATTCTTGTAAATCAGCAATTAAAAATGTCAACATTGTTGGACTTAGAACTTCTGTTGGAATGTAGGTAGCAAGTAGAAATGAAAACAAGGAGGAAATCCTCTTAAGAAACCTTTATTAACTTCTAACACGTGGAGAGCTGCTTACAGCTCGGCGTCTCTCCTCAGAAGAAGGCACACCACGGAACGCAGTCCGCAAGACGCTCGCCTCGCACACACACTCACTACATACAGAGCGCGCGCATGCGCATATACATAAGAGCGAATGAATCCTTTATTTTAACACTCCCTCCCTTCTTTTGCTCTTATAAAGCTTTTCTTACAAGCTAGATACAGAAAATATAGAAATTCTTCTATTATTTGGTTTGATCTCGAAGATTCTTTTATTTGTCTTCTATCTTCTAATTTGATTTTACTTCAATTATAACTTCTAAATTTGATTCATCTAATTATACTTATAATAATCTCAAGTAGAGTATTTTAAATTAAATAGTATTTTCTTTTCTTTGATCACAAAAATAACGCGATATCTAATTAACAATCACAATTTGTCTTACTTACTAAACGTTAACAGAAGGTAGCTTAATGTTTTGGCTTTGAGCCATTTGCAAACGAACTTGCATACTAAATTTTCAGAAGTAGAAACATCTAATTAAGGCACTTCTTACATCATCTATCTTTCTTCTTGTTGCTGACCATTGAAATTAATATCCAAGTCTGAAACAAAATAAGTAAAACATTATTTTAGATTAATGGTATAGTTATTTAATAAGCTATCTCTACATCTTCTAAATGAATCGGCTGGGAGCAGCTTAGTAAAGACATCTGCTAAATTCTCTGTAGTAGCTACCCAACTTATATTTATTCTACCTTAATTTACACATTGTTTAATGTAATCGCCATGAACATCAGTCAATTTATTTTTCTTCCCAGTTCTTTCTCTTTTTTCTAAACTAGCTTTTATAACTTCTATACTTTCATTAAAATCTTTAAGTTTGTGGCTACCTTCTTTCTGTGTGCAGTCTCTAGCTTTATTATCACACTTCAAAGTAACAGGATACATAGTTTTTCCTAAAATATCTCTAATAGCTTTATCTAACGAAATTATTTCTTTGCATGCTTCACTCGTAGCTAGATATTCTGCACCACAGGTTGAAGAGGTCACTAGATTTTGTTTGTGACTTCTCCAAGCCACAGTATCATCAAAAATTATAATAGCCATTCCACTGGTAGACGTAGAGTCAGGCCAGTCTTTGAAGCTAGAGTCAGTGTATGCAAGTAGAGTTTCACCTTCAGCTCTAAACGTCAATCCTAAATCAATAGTTCCTTTTAAATACCTAAGTACTCTTTTTTCATCTAACCAATCTTCTTCAGAAGGATCACTTTGCTTGCGCGATAAGTAATTTACAGCAAAGGATATATCGGGTCTGGTCACATTTGCCAAATATAGCAAGCTTCCAATAACTTCTCTGTAGGGAACATCTAATTGTTTTTGAATATTATCATTATCAGTTGTTACTTTCTTACTTCTAGCCTGTCTAGTAATCATAGGGGTACCTTGGGGTTTGCATTCGTTCATACAAAATCTCTCTAACATCTTCTTTATGTAATCTGTCTGTTTTACAGTAGTAATTTATTTTTCTTTATTTCTATTTATCCGCATACCTAAAAACTGCTTTGGTTCACCTAAATCCTTGATTTTAAATACTGAGTTTAAATGATCAATTATTTCCTGCAATTTTCTCTTACAATTACCAGCAGCTATTATGTCATCTACATACAAAACTAGAAAGGTAAAGACATTATTGTGTCTGTATGTAAATAGACAAGGTTTATTTATATCCTTTTCTAATCCTAACTTTATGACTTCTTCTGTGAACCTTTCATTCCATTTTTTGGGACTGATTTTTAAACCATAGAGTGCCCTGTGCAGTTTACATACTTTTGTTTGCTCAGTCTCATTATCAACATCTAAACCTTCCGGCAAATCCATATAAATTTCATCTTTTTCATCTAATTTACCATTTAAAAATGCTACTTTAACATCTAACTGTCGATTTTCTAAATTGTATTTATTTATAATCGCAAAAGCTAATCTAATCACTGACAGTCTAGATACCGGGGCATATGTCTCTCTAAGTTCATATTGATTTTTATCCAAGAAACCTCTAATCACTAGTCTACCTTTGTACGTCAA
This sequence comes from Andricus quercusramuli, assembly GCA_932178445.1. Classification (NCBI taxonomy): domain Eukaryota; kingdom Metazoa; phylum Arthropoda; class Insecta; order Hymenoptera; family Cynipidae; genus Andricus; species Andricus quercusramuli. Next base: position 140,211 of record CAKNXH010062301.1, read on the forward strand.
TTTTCCATCTGCATCAGTTTTTCTTTTAAAGACCCATCTGGAATTAATTACATTTACCCTTTTTCCATCTTTAGTCATTTTGGGTCTATCCACTAAACTCCATACATCATTTTCGTTCATAGATTCTAATTCTTCTCCTACTGCTTGCTTCCATTGAATTTTATTCTCAGAGTTCATTGCTTCAATATAGCTAATGGGGTCTTGATTTGTTACTGCCAGGAGTGCGTATATCAGTTCATCATTATTATTTTCACCTAAAACGATTTCTCTAGATAAAAAGGCAAAACTGGTATCTCTTAAATTGCATGAGTTAACTTTTCCCCTATCCATAGCTTTATAGTCTTTAGTTGTTTAACTACCCTAGGAAGATTCTTTCTTACAACTTCTACTTTAGAATTTTGCTGTTTTTCATCTACTTTTCTTTTCTTGGACTTAGCCTTAGAATCACCATTTTGCTTCACATTCCCTGTTGGGTTAGTTTTCTTTTGACTTTCTTCTACATCTTTACTCGACATTCAATCCTTTTCGTATAGATATACATATTCTTCCTCGTCTTCTTCTAAAATAGGTTCTAATTGGGAATTCATTTCTTTTTCTATCTATTTTTTGGAGTATTTTGGAGTTCAGCTCCAAATTTCGCTTGGATTCATATTTGGAGTGTATGTATTTACCTGTACCTGGATGCCACAATATGTGTCCGTTCGTAGTCTGACCTACTAAAATACCTTGAATTGCTTTGGCAGATAATTTAGTGTCTTGAGTAGTTTTAGTAGCATATGCAATACTACCGAATCTCTTTATTTTGTCTACGTGACACTTGTTAGAGGGGCAGATTATTTTCAGTGGCGTCCCAGGCGGAAATATTATACATAGTTTATATACAGGGTGATTCACACTTCATCATACACCTTGTATATACAGA
>CAKNXH010062302.1:0-14851 GCA_932178445.1 Andricus quercusramuli
TACTTGTCAACTTGTTCTAATCTCTCATCACTTGAGCCAATGTTGCATATCGTTTTCTTACTTTTTCCCTCAAACACTATGATTTTTGTTTTATTTACGTTAATTTTGGGTCCCATGTTCGTCATGCTTGTATTAAGTTTATTCAACATTCATTGCAAGTCCTCGATTGATTGTGCCATAACAATCTTGTCATCTGCGAAAGCTCACCCACGTACCTTGATGGTTTCGAGATCTACACCTTCTTCGTCGAAGAGGGCAGTTCTTAGACACTTATTTATGAATATGATAAACAGCCACGAGGACATAACGCATCCTTGCTTCACGCCTTGCATAATATCGAACCAGTCACTCAGTTGCCCATTTAACCTCACACTCGCTTTACTACCTATGTATATATTGTTTTTATTGCTTGTAACAGCCCTCCATTTACTCCATACTCTTTAAGGACTTCCCAAAGTTTACTTCTATTTACCTTGTCAAATGCTTTTTCTAGGTTAATAAATGCACAGAAGACTTTCTTTCCTACTCTCAAGCATTTTACAATTATTATTTGCTAGGAGTAACTGAATCCATTGGTGTTTTCTTGTGCAACTGAAAATATAATACGAATTCAATTCACTTATAAAAGAAAAGTTTTTACACAATAGCTTAATTATGAAGATAAGACCAAGAACCGAATTTTAGAGAACGGCGTCAAGGTTTTGGTGAGGCTTTGGGTCTATATTTACTAAATTTTAAAAGGATATTTAAAAACATGAACTTAAAAAAGTCAAATTGTATGGAAAAAATGCATACGAAGAATTATCAGAAATAGCCATATAACAAAGGAAGAAAGGGAGAGAAAAAGGAAAGAGACAACCAAACCACCTCTCTTTTTTTTCCTCATTCTTTTTCTGTCTTTCTTATACGACTGGAAACCAAAATGTTTCGAAGAAAATTTAGGCTTCCTCATCAGGAAAATTCTGAATGGGAAACCACTAGGAAATATTTGTATCGTATACTAATATAAATTAGAAATGTGGATATGCATTTGAAATTACTTTTTAAGATACTATATACATTTTTTGGAATATGTGCTACTTTTTAATATTTTTGAGAACTTTCATACGTTAATTCAATTGTTTATTCAACAATCCCCACGAATGCCAATATATTATTCTTCCTTATAAAAATTTAATAAAACTCCCAAAATGCTTTATTATATTTTGCCAGATCTGTTCTTTGATTAATTGTATTATTTCCCTCTCTGTTCATATACAACATCTCCATGAATCGATTTTTTGAATTTGTTTGTTGTTTTTGTTCTTGGATCCAGTAAGAAAAAATGATAACCCTTTTTTGGTCTTTAATAAGAGCCCGAACCGAACTACCACACAGCATTCAATTTAATTACCTTTGATAAAACAAAATGTCTCAACTGTTAAAAATGATTGTTTTTTATTTTTGAATTCTTCTCGTTACTGAAAACTGTAGAGCTACAAATCACTGAATACAAGGAAGTTATTTCATAATTTATTGAAATTATTCTTGAAAACTTAAAACCATCGAAATCATTATTTTATATCCAATTGGATGGACGCTGGACAAAAGTAAAAATTCAATATTCTAACGTAAATAACCTGTATCATCACATGAACTGGTACCGTTCCGTGTCGCCGGATTTTTGGATAGTAAGTCTACTAAAAAGAACTCGTTTATATAACATTTTTTTAAATTGTATTCAAGATTGAAATGAAATACACTTTCTTATTTATAATTTTGTGCAATTAAATCAAAGCATGAAAAAGATTCACCAGTCAAAATTAGATTTCCAAGCCACCTTCTTCTTGGCTTATTGAGAACGAATACATAAGAAAAGCAAAAAGAGGGTGAAAAAAGAAAAAGTCAACCAAAACCAACCTCTCACTTTTTCCTTATTCTTTCTCCGTCTTTTTACATTTTCATCATAATGAGAAGGTATTGATTTTATGTGAAAAATGACTTTCGTGGATTCAATTAAATGTCGACGTTGAGTCAGCAAAAATAGTTCTTACGTCGGTGTCTGTCTGTCGTTGTCGTCGCTGTCGTCGTCTGTATACCAGTTAACTTTTGAAAAACTGATCGGATTGGATTGTGCTTTCGCACACAGTTTCAAAGACCGAATAGAAAGGTCGAGTTCGTTAACCAGCTATTTTCGATAAAAATTCAAAAAGTTAGAAAATTAAAAAAAATGTTTAGACCATTTTTTTCAAAATTCAGAAATTCCATGGACGGCTATCCATATTTCTTAAAAATTGAAACAATTTATTTCGAACGACATTTTTCGATAAAATGAAAATGTACAGAGTTACAGCATTCTCAAAATATAAAACAAGAAACGAAAATTAACATTTTCAGCCAAACAACGCTCGATACGATAAGGACAACCGCAGGATTTCGCCGGGAGCGGGTGCTAATCTGAAAAATTGCACCCGCTCCCAGCGAAATCGCCGTAAAATTTCAGCTGTAACCACGTCTCACGACCGTGAGATGGGTGGTTGCAGTTTCCGCGAATTCAATACGATGATCCGGCGAGAGTCTCGTGCACCCTGAGGACACGGAGCGACCCAAGGACGACCGCCTTCTGCATTCTCCCTGCAAGTGTCTCAGCATTTTGTTGACACGCAGGGATGCTTTTCAGGCTATTAACAAGTGAAACCTATATATATATATATATATACTCTGGGATATCGGGCGATGTCTCAGAGTAATAGCCTTATCCTTGCACGCGGGGCTCTACAAGGATGGACGAACCCTTTCCCTAGCTGCTCGTGGGAACAACAATGAAACCAAAAAACCACCAAAATGTTGTAGATGCGGTTCAAAACGATCGAACGCGCAGAGCACCCGACAATGGATCGGCAAACAATGCCGATCATCCTAGAGTTCGGGGTGCTGAAAATAATTTAGATGGAAACACAACGACGAACCGGCGAAACGCCCACATTGAGTGGACGGATCAACTTAAGAATGATGTGTTAGACTGCTACGATGCCAGTATTACCCCTGTTGGTGGAGGCTTTATGGCGCGTATGCATACTCTGTGGTGCCAGAAACACCCAGAGCTTCAACACGTTTCGCATCAGTCTTTGCGAAATCAAGCCGACTACCTCCGCAAAAATGGATGTGTACGCGGAGCGCTTTCTCAACCGCTGCTTGAACAAGCTGCAGACGAAGATGAAACGACATTAAGACCAACCGCAGAAAGTAGGCACCTTCTTGAAGATGATGGCAATTTCAGTACAAGGAGGAACATCAACATGCAGGTTCCTCTTAAGCCCCAAGATCTGGCTGAAATGGATGCCTCCCTTTGTGGAGATATCTCGCAAGAGTCCGACCTCTGGACCATCAATTGCTCAGTTTATGGTGCTGCGAGAGCTTTGGCTGATTCAAATCGAAGGCTCAAACCGACGATGGATCAAAAGAAAAGAAGACGCTTGCATCAACTGAACAAGAAAATTGGATGGGCAAGACAGAATGCGTCCCGTGTTCAATGTGTGATTGACTACATAACATCTGGTAGACCGTTCACGGAAAGGGTTCGAAAGATCGCCCAAGAACTAAGGACCTTGAATCACACACTAAACGAGTCAAAGCTGCTGACAATCAAGCAGCATATTGTTGACAAAATAAGGCTGTTATCTGACGCAAGGAGGAGGATACAGAAGAGGGAGAGATGGATCAGAGAGAATCAACAGTTTCTCGCTGACCCATCGCGCCTCTTCAGTGATCCCCCTGTTTTTGTAAAAAATTTACCCAAGCCCAAGGAGGTAGAGACTTTTTGGAGAGAGGTGTACAAGATCCCGAAAACACTAGAGTTGAAGGAAGATACTGACAATATCATTCGCTTCAAGGAGTTTTGCGACAGCCTCATAAAATCTGAGGAGGAGTGCCCATCAGTCACTGCCGAAGAGGTGAAAAAAGCACTTAGAGGCACGAAGAACTTTTCCGGTGCTGGACCAGATTGTATCAAGAACTTTTGGTGGAAGAAGTTTACTTCTACACACCAACATTTGGCCCGCATATTCACCTCATATTTCAAGTCGGAGATGCCCATTCCGCAGTGGCTAGTGTTAGGACGCACTATACTCCTACCGAAAAAAGGCGACTTGTCCAAACCAGAGAATTACAGGCCAATAACTTGTTTGAACACACTGTATAAGATTTTTACAGCTATCCTAAACAACAGGATTGTTCGACGAATTGAGCCTGTATGGCGAGAGATGTACGAACAACGTGGCTCGAAAAAAGGTGTAGCAGGCTGTCGAGAGAACCTGCTGACCGGAAAGCTTTTGATTCAACCTCTCATAGACTTATCATCTGTCTGTTGGAAAGCTTGAAGGTACATCCACACATAGTGAGATGCATAGAGAGATTGATGCCTCTTTGGAAAACTAGATTTACCATCTCATCTAGGAATTATCGTCTGACGACGAACAATGTCACCTTCCAGAGGGGCGTCTTTCAAGGGGATAGTATGAGCCCTTTGCTTTTTTGCATCACACTTTTGCCTCTATCTCTCGGACTACGAAATTCTCCTGGATACCTCTGTGGAGACACTAATCAGCGTGAGCATAAGGTCACTCATGTATTCTATATGGATGACCTGAAGATCTATGCCGCTGGTAAAAGCAAACTTCAAACTGCTTTAAATATCGTCAAGAACTACACAGGAGAGATTGGGATGGACTTTGGTTTGGAAAAGTGTGCCAAAATTCATTTGAAGAAAGGAAAGATTACTGGCGTTCCCAAGGACCCTGAGCTTGTGGATATAAGTGTTATTAGACACCTTAACACTGGAGAGACCTATACATACCTGGGTGTGCCTCAAAGCCGCATTCAGGACGTAACATCAGTGAAGGAGTCTCTCCGAAGCAGATACAAGCATCTTCTTCGACAGATTTGGTCTTCCAATCTGTCGGCGTTGAACAAGGTATCTGCGACTAACATGCTTGCCGTCCCGGTTCTACTCTACTCGTTTGGGGTGGTTCAATGGACGAAGAACGAGCTTAAGGCCCTTGATGTCACCACGCGTAAGATCATGCATATGCATAAAAGCTTGCATATCAATTCGTCAGTTCCGCGATTATACATTTCACGCCAGTAAGGCGGACGCGGACTTCTGAATCTCCAGAGTCTTCATAACCGAATTGTTTTGAGTACAGCTTACATCGTTGCGAATGGTAGAGATCCTCTCCTGAAGATGGTCAGAAACCACGAGATGATTGGCGAAGGGGCGTTCCTTTACAAAGCCGCGGAGCAAGCTGCCGAGAACCTTGGCCTGAATTTTAACATCAGAAGTGAGGAAAGTGCATTACTCCATCTAGATGCTTCACGTCAAAAAGCCGAAGTAAAGAAAGCAGAGGTTGGAAAATTTCACCAAGAGCTACTCGACAAGCAAATGCACGGAAACTTTCACAGAAATGTAGAAAAACAGTCCTTGTCGAAGGAGCAAACTTTTGCTTTCCTCAAATCATCAGGGCTCAATTCAGGTACAGAGGGCTTTATTTTCGCATGCCAGGACGGTGTAATCTCCACCTTAGCATACCGCGCCCGCATTTTATGTCAAGAAGTTCCCAGTGATAGGTGCAGAGCATGTCATGCACACGCTGAGTACCGAGAACATATACTATCGGGGTGTCCGACCCACGCAGGAACAACGTATATCTATAGACATAATGCGGCCCTAAGAGTACTTTATTACCACCTTTGTCGCCCTTACGGTGTTGGTCGCGACCCTGCCCTGCCGAACGCTCCAAGGGATATAGAGTCAATTGTCTGAAACGAGAAGTGCCAGATTTTTTGGAACTACGATTTTCGGGCAGCAGTCTCCGTTGCGCACTCGAGGCCTGACATTGTTCTCCAAGACTTCGAGAAACGAACTATATTCGTGATCGAATTCTCGGCTCCATCCGAATACAACATCACTGCAAAGGAGAAAGAAAAAGAGGAGAGATATCAAGACCTTAAAAGAGAGCTGCGTCGACTGTACCCAAAATATTCGATACGAGTAATTGTTCTTGTGATAGGTGCTCTCGGAGGTGTGAAATTATCGCTGGTTCGTAACCTTAAAGCCATACCCGCGTGCCAAAAATATGCCAAGGCTCTTGCGAGATGGATGCAGAAAGCTGTCATCCTTGGGTCGCTTCGTGTCCTCAAGACACACGAGGGTTTCGCCGGCCTGTCGTTGTGATTTCGTCGTGCCCTGTGACCACCCATCTCACGGATGTGAGACGTGGCCATAGGTGTATTTTACCGCGGTTCTACTGGGGGCCATTGACATTTTTTCAAGATGGCAGTTGCTCTTAGTGGTACCCTGCGGTGGTTGTTTAACTTTGTTTTTAATTATATATATATAAATGAAGTAAAAATTATTTAATGTTAATGCTAATGTTAATGTTAACGTTTAAGGTTAATGCTTAAATGAGTATCTGAATTTAATGTTCAAAATTATAGCAGAATAATGTTTAATTTTTTTTGAAAATTAGTATAAAAAGTTATTAATAATTCCAATTTTCAGAAATGAAATTTCATTTTTTTAAATATAAAGTAAAAATTATTTGAATATATTTTAATAAAAATAATGGTTTCGTTCTTTTTATGTTGTAAACAGTTTGAGCTATTTTTTTCAATTAAATTTGTTGAAAACTTTAAATGAAATAAAGATTAAATTTGATTTTGTTTTCAATTATGTAGCAGAAATTGATTATTTACTTGAAGGTTATGTAATTGGATATTGGTTATTATTTTTATAATAAAAGTTTACTTTTTCTTCAAAATACCTCCATTGCAATTATATAATCTTTTCAAACGCTTGTGATGTTGTGAAATGACTGTATATGAATTAAATTTTCAAAATGATATGAACATATATATTTAAAAATTTTTTCAAATTATTTTTAAAGCTTACTGTTGAATTAAAGGTAAAGAAATGCAATTTTAAACAAAAAACATATATGTAAAATGTGAAAATTACTTGAATGTTTCAATGAAACTAATTTCTTAATGCTTTTTACATTGTGAAATGATTAATTAATTATTAACTGATTCTATTGAAACATAAATTTTCTGATATGAAATTTCATGTTTAAAAAATATAATGTAAAAATTATTTGAATGATTCCATTGAAATAATAGTTTGATGCTTTTTATGTTGTAAACAGTTTAATTAATTGTTGGTCGATTAATTTTGTCAAAAACTTCAAATTTAAAAGGAATTGAATTAAAAATTTTTTTCTTTATTTAAGTAACATAAATTGATTATTTACTCGAAGGTTATGTAATTGAATATTGGTTATTACTTTTATAATGCAAGTTTAATTTTTTTTTACATACCTTTATTGCAATTATATAATCTTTTCAAATACTTGCGACGTTGTGAAATAACTCTATCTGAATTCAATTTTCAAGACTATACATTTGTACGTATTTTTTTTCAATTAGTTTAAAAGGTTAGTAATGAATTGAATGTACAGAAATGAAATTTCAAATTTAAAGGAGAAGATAATCCAGAAATAATTTGAATGTTTCAATGAAAATAATTGTGTAACGCTTTTCATGTTATGAACTGGTTAATTAATTATAATTTGATTCAATTGAAACTTATATTTTCTGTAATTAGTTTCGAAAGTTATTAATAAGTCAAATATTCAGAAATGAAAGTTCAAATTCAAGGAAATATATCAAGTAAAAATTATGTGAATATTTTAATGAAAGTTATAGTTTAAAGCTTCTTATTTTTTGAACTGATGAGTTGTGTGATCAAAAAAAGGAGGAGGAAAATAAAAGGTTTGAAGAAGAAGCGGAGACTGGGATGGATGAAGAGGTTTGGAAGGTTGTAAATAAAGAGAGAAGAAGAAGGAAAAGAGTAAACCAGGATATTGAGATGATAGAATGGAAAACAATTTAATGGAATTACTAGGAGGGGTAGAGAGGAAAGTTAGGAAAGGAGGAAAATATGGTAGGGAAACAGATGAGGAGGACATTACAAGGGAGGAAATAGTCAAGGTATTAGGGATGATGAAAGATGGAAAGGCACCTGGTATAGATGATATTCCAAATGAAGTAAGGAAATATGGTTGGACAGAATTAAAGAAATGGGCATGGATAATGGGCAATAGAGTATGGAGAGGAGAGGGTTGGTCAGAGTTATGGGAAGAAGGAGAAGTTATACCAATAGTGAAGACAGGCAAATGGGAGGAGGTTAATGATTAGAGAGGAGTGACATTAATGCCAACACTATATAAAGTATATGTGGCTGTTTTATCGAAAGGTCAAAAGAAGAAGTTGTGGAGAAAAAGATAGAGCCACCCAATCAGACAGGAATTTGAAAAGGGATGGGAGTGATCGACGATATATATGTTCTGCACTATTTAGTAAATAAGAGAATTAAAAGGGAGAAAGGGGCAATGATAGCAATGTTTGTGGACCTAACGGCGGCATTTCACTCATTAGAACGTGCTGAGATAGAAAAAATTATGGTGAAAAAGGGGATACGAGAGGGATTAACAAAGAGAGTATCGGAAATTTTTAGAGAGACAAAATGCAAGGTAAAAGTAGGAGAGCAAGTGGGAGATAGTTTCTGGTTGGTGATAGGAGTAAGGCAAGGATGTCCTCTGAGCCCACTTTTATTTATTATATTAATATCAGACTTGGAAGAAGAAATGAAAATAAAGGATGGGAAGGAGTTGGGATAGGGAACGAAAATATATATACACTGGCATACGCGGACGACATAGTATTGATGGTAGAGGATAAAGAAGGGATGATGGGCTTAATTACAGGATTAGAGAAATACTTAGATGGAAAAAAGTTGAATTTAAATGTAGAAAAGACAAAGATAATGAGGTTTAGAAAAGGAGGAGGAAGAAAGGAGGAATGGACGGGTAGATGGAAGGGAATAAAATTAAATGAAGTAAAAGAGTTTAAGTATTTCGGATATAACTTGCAAGCAAATGGAGATCATAGAGCTCACATAAGAGAAAGTATAAAAAAAGCAGCAGGGGTAATGAAACAGATATGGAGAATAGGAGAAAGAAGGTTTCAAACAAAATTTGAGAAGGAGAATGTGATTATTTGATACGCTGGTATGGCCGGTATCAGGTTACGGAGCAGAGATATGGGGATGGGAAGAAATGGAAGAGATTGAGACTTTACAAGAAAGTTATATAAGGTGTACGCTAGGGGTAGACGAGAGGGCGCCGGGATATATGGTGAGAGAAGCAACGCAAAGGGATAAATGAAGTACTAGAGCGGGAAAGAGGGCATGGAATTTTGAGACTAAGCTGTGGGAGGGAAAGGGAGGGGAGTTAGCGAGAAAGTGTTTGATGGTGGTAGAAGAAAGGAGAGGGAGGGCGATGGAATTAACGAGATTGGAAGAAGAAAGCAGGGAGTTCTTAGAGAGATAGATGATGTGACTGGAGTCAACTACGAAGAAGTGGAAGAAAGGGAGAGAGAAAGACAATTAATAGGAAGATGGGGGATGATTGAGGAATTAAAATATAATATATTGTATAAGATGATAAAAAAGGAAGAAGTACAAAAGTATTTCAAAGAGGGATGGGGAGAGAAAAGATGGACCAGAGTAGCACGATTTAGATTGGGAAACGAGTATGTATGGGGAGAAGAAAGATAACAGGAAGTGCAAAATTTGCGAATAGGAAGAGGAAACATGGGAGCATGTATGGGAAGGATGTAGGAGAGGAATGGAAGATAAAGGAAGCTGGCAAGAGAATGTGGTTATGATTCTAGGGGAGGATGGTTTAGGGGAAGAGTGGATGAAGGAGTTAGAGGGTGCTAGGGGAGCAAATGAGAAAGAATGAAGTCCCTTAGAGGAAACATTATGAATAAAGAAAAAGTACATCTAATCCAATTACGCATTGTCCGCCAATGTTTGTGATGTTGCGAAATAATGATTTGAATTTAATTTTCAAAATTATTTGTGAATATGTTTCAATTTTCTCTGAAATTACTTTAAAAGGTTACTTATAAATCGAATTTTCAGAAATGAATTTTCAGTGAATTAAAAAAAAAATGTAAAGTAAAAATTGTTTGAATGCCTGAATCAAAATTATAGTTGAATGCTTTTTATGTTGGCAACAGATGAATGAATCATTAGCTGATCAATTTTTTTCAATATTAAATTACATAAAGATTATATTTTAATTTTTTTAAATCAAGTACATAAATTGATTATTTGATTGAAGGCCATGAAATTGAATATTGGCTATAATTTCTATGATAAAAGAATATTTATGTTGAAATACCTCTATTCCAATTGTATAATTTTGGTAAATTTTTCGATGTTGTGAAATAAGCACCTGAATTCTGCTTTCAATATTATATCTACATATTTTTTACCTTTTTATAGAATTAGTTTAAAAGGTTATTATGAATTCAAAATTTCAGAAAAAATATAAAGTAAGAATTATTCGAATGTTTTTATTAAAATAACTGTTCATTGCTTTTTATGTTGTGAAATGATTAATTAATATATACATTTTTCTTTATTTTTCTGGAATTAGTTTTGAAAGTCATTAATAAATTAAATGTATAGAAATGCAATTTCAAATGAAAAACTGATTGACTGATTCTATTTTATGAATAAATTAAATTTTCAGGAATAAAAGATCAAATCCTTCATATGAAAAAAGGTCCCCAACATCTTGTGTAAGATTGTAGTATAGAAGGAATCTTTATTTAATCGAATATTGGATATGATTTGCATAATAAAAGTTTATTTATATTTAAAATACTTTTATTCTAATTTCATAATTTTCGAAATGATTGCGATGTTGTGAGATAATTATCTAAATAATCTTCAAACTTATTTGTAAATGTGTTCTAAGTTTTTATGAAATTAGTTTAAAATATTATGAATAATTGAAATTTTCAGAAAAATATAAGGTAGAAGTTATTTTGATGTTTCAATGCAAATAATATGGTTGATCGATTTTTATGATAAAAATGTTTTGTTTTTTTCTTTAATATATCTCCATTACAATGATATAATTTTTTTTTAAATGTTCGTGATGTTGTGAAGTGGGTATCCGAATTCAATTTTCAAAATTATATCTGCATATATTTCAATTTCTCCTGGTATTACTTTGGAAGGTTATGAATAATTTAAATTGTCAGATAAATATTAAATTTCGATGAAAATAATTGCTTGAGGGTTTTTATGTTGTGAACTGTTTAATTAATTATTAGCTGATTTATTTTAACCACAAAATTGAATTACATAAATATTTAATTTCAATTGTTTTAAATTCAAAATCATAAATTGATCATTTACTTCCAGGTTTTTTAATTGAATACTGCATATAATTTGTACAATAAAAGTTTATTTAAATTTAATATACCACTAATTACATTATTTTTGAAATTATGCTTATGTTGTGAAACGAGTGTCTTCATTCAATTTTTAAAATTATATGTGAATATGATCTTATTTTCTCTGAAATTAGTATGGAAGGTTACTAATATATTAAATTTTCAGAAATGATAGTGAATTTTTTTCTCAATATAGTATACAAATTATTACAATGTATGAATGAAAATTATAGTTGAATGTTCATTATGTTATAAACAGATTAATTAATTATTAGCTGATTATTTTTTCCAACAATTTTAAATTACATGATGATTTAATTTTAGTTTCTTTTGATTAGGTAGCATGAACTGATCATTTACTTCAAGGTGATATAATTGACTGTTGACTATACATTGTATAATAAGAGTTTGTTAATGTTTAAAATACCTCTATTCCAATTATATATTTTTTTTAATTTTGGGATGTTGTGAAATGAGTATCTGAATTTTCATTTCGAAATTCTGTGCACATATATTTTAATTCTCTCTGGAATAGTTTAAAGGGTTATTAATAATTCAAATTTTCACAAAAATATTAAGTAAAAATTATTTCAGTGATTCAATGAAAATAATTCTTCACATCTTCTTGTGTTGTGAAATCAAGAATTTGATTGTTCAAGGAATTTGAAGGAATAAATAGTGATTCGAAAATTGACTAAAGGAGAAACATGAACACAAAAGTTGGCGCGCGCACATAATAGTCTAGTCTAGTATTACAATTCAAAGCATGCATTGGTATAGTAAACAAATTAATTAAAAAATTTTTATTTTCAAAGTTCTTTTATACCATTTTAACAACAAATACGCATCCTAGCGTGACATCGTTCTAAGAAAATTAGAAAATATAATTTAAGTGAAAAATTTTGTTAAATAGAAACTTATTGTAGCTTGTTTCGTTTTTCCGAAAAGTTAATTTCTCTTTTGTTAATGTCTTTTTATAACAAAAGTTTATAACAAATTTGCAGATCTTTTCTGGTTAAACAACTTTTGTCCCCTGATTTTGTTTTCCGTCTCTTGTGTTTTTTTCAAAAATTTAATTTTCTTATTTTCAATGTTAGTTTTCACGGTTGAAACGAAAACACGCATCCTATCATGAAGTGATTGAGGACAAATTTCTAGTTTTTTCTTGAATGCACATTTTTTGTCGATTCATCTTTTTTCGCTCCTTGCATTGTTTGACCGCAAAATAAAGTTTTTAATTTCTCATTATATATTCGTGCGATCAAAATTTGAATTTTCGAAAAAATGCATGAAGTTTCAATGACAATCTTGTGGGGTGTTCAATAAGCAACGTTTTTCTTTGTCCGACTTTTTTCATATCGTGTGTTGTTAGGCTTAAAATTTTCATTTTCTGTTGTTTTTTTTTCTAAATTTTTTAAATGCTATAGCTGTGGTAATTTTTTTCATCAAAAAAAGTCGTGAAGATTCATTTTTTTGAGTACGACGAATAGCCGTACACTGAAATTTTAAATTTCGAAAAAAAGTGGTCTCAAAAGTTTTGAAATTGCTCTAAGTTTCTGAATTTTCATCCGGAATGACTGGCTAACGAACTTGACCTTCAGTTTAGAACACTAAAAGAGGATACAAAAGGCCAATTCAATCTGTCGATTCTTCAGAATGTTATCGTGCTAAACAGACTAAAAATCAAGAGAAAGGCAGATAAACAAACTCAGACATATTCACGAAAAACTGTTTTCCAGGTTATGAAGGTCTTAAAACGTGCACATTCGCCCAACACTGGGGGGGGGGGTGTCAAATTTTACGCAAATCTAATATCTTCTTTGATGAAAATGTAAAAATTGCACTCCAATAGTAAATTGATTCAATGCGTATCAGTTTGATGTAAAGGTCTTCCGATATAAAGTGACATGATATAATAAAGGGAACCTAAGGAAAGTTTATTTCTTCAATAAATGTTTGAGAAATCGATTATCCCAAATCAAAGGTCCCCTCCGAAATTGGCAGCAAAATAGGGGCTGCAATAGCTTGGATTTCCGACAATCTGGAATGTGTATATTTTGCTCGCTACAGAAGAAATCCACTGATCAGCAATTAATCAGAAGCGTGCGTTTTGGCGTCGAGAATGATCGTTCTGGGAGGAAACCACTCAAATTAATTTTCAAGTCACAGCATATTCTTCGAGTTGACGAGTAGCAATCGTCGCGACTGGCATCCAATCATTCGCCGTAACGGGAGCGTGGAACGACCACGATTCCATTTCTAGCTGCTACAATGGCCTTCCTTACGGATGGTTGATCCTTGAGTGACAGGACCCTCGGACCAGCAACACTGCCAACACTTCGTGACTGCACTCCGCCCTTCGCCCTTAACACAAAATGCAATCGAAACAAACACCAGCGTGTCGCGTTACGCTCGGCAATCGCGTTACATGTCGGCGAATGACAGCACACTAAGAAGAACAAGTGCCATTGTTAAATCATTTTAGATTCTATCGGGAGTCAGATGATTCAGAATTTCAGAAGGGGGATTTGACACGGATGGATACATCGTGAAAAAGTATTCACATACTGCTACCGTTTCCTATCTTTTAATTTTCTATAACGCATCAATTGGTACGTGTGAAAGATCAAATTCTGCTACGTAACATGCGAAAATTGATAATAAACTTTTGATTTCATAGCAGTGTTTGTATAAAGTAGGTCGGTATATGGATATAAGGTATATGGGTATATAGGTGTGAGGTATATATGTTTTAGATTGATCTGGAATTCTCGTGTTATTTATTTAAATGACACGTTCATTCCGCAACACTGCTCTGGCCCAGGTTGCTGATCAATCTCTCTCGCTTGGGCCCATTAGTATCCTAGGTCTTTGTTTCAGGCATCATTCACTCCACTGTTACTCTATTTACAAACTATTTGTCGCCACACTTTTCTGGCCTGGCATACTACTCTAGCTTCCTTCGGATTAGTGTCTCATTCACAGATTCTATCCATTCTTTCGGCAGTCTACCTCTGGGCATTCTGCCATTTACATTACCTTTATACACTTGCTTGGTCAGTCGTTCATCTTTCATTCTTTCAAGATGTCCGAACCACCTTAGCTGATTTCTTTCCCATATGTCAACTAGTGTCTCTCCTGTACCACATACTCTGAGGATTGTCTCGTTTCGTACTTTCTCCATCAGTGTTTTCCCGCATATTATGCGCAGAGGTTTCATGCCGATCGCGTAAATTTTACTCCTGTCCTTTTCTTGACAGGTCCATGTCTCGCTACCGTATAGTACAGTCGGTACGAAAATAAAGTTATGTATGGCCATTTTAGCTTTTTTCGATATGTTTTAATTTGTGAGGATGGACCCTGCTCTACCGATAACCTGCCTACCCTTATTTATGCGCCTATCTAACTTCCCATCTATTTTTCCATCGCTAGTGAATAGGCTACCTAGATATACATACTTGTCAACTTGTTCTAATCTCTCATCACTTGAGCCAATGTTGCA
>CAKNXH010062304.1:0-51316 GCA_932178445.1 Andricus quercusramuli
TAGCGCCATCTATTGATTTTGGGAGAACTGATTTCCGATGATAACAAGCACCCAACGCTCCTGGCACTTTACTCAGTCAGTAAGGAAGCACGCGGCCGTATCCTCTGTAAAGTAGTCGGTAATGCAGATTTCCACTGCACCACTCCATTAGACCTTGTCGAGCAGCGACACCTACCGATCGATTTGCGTACTACGAGCTTCAAATCTATCGGCCGAATGTTTCAAAAAGCGGCCATCGATTTCTTGCATCAATGTTGCATCGATGTTTCGTGCAATGTTTCAGATGTTTCAGGCAATACCGATGCAATATTGAGGCAACATTCGGTGTTAATAGGGCGTACCCTTTCGCATATCGCCGTCCGTCTAACCCTTATTGCTCAAGGCTTTCGACTTACAATATATCTTCTACGAAATAAAAAATAAATGTGTGATATGATGAGTGTGTGGTAATTTGACCATTTGCAAAATTGCGCATAAAATTCTAATTTTAATCTAAAATTGTTTTGAACAACGAAAGATTAGTTAAAAAGAAACAATATCATTCGATTTTTAAGGCACGAAGTTTTCACAGTAATGATATTCTTCGAAGAAGTGTTTTAGGCACAACCTCTTCTTGCACCATGCACATGTTATTACCGCAACATTACCACAAATATCACAAAAAGGTTCAATATCTTCTTTGAAACAAAAGTCTACAGGGTTGTCAAAATGTGGAGGTCTATTTTCTAAATATCCGCTTTTATACCAAGAATATTTGAATACGTTAATAAATCTAGGTGAAAACAATTGATTATGTGTGAGGGACTGTAATTTTATAATGTTATTTCTAATATGCAAGTTAATATCAGACCTCAAAAGAACAGAAGTGTCAAGAGATTTTTCGTACGAAATTCTTCCAGATCCTAAACCCAAACACATCCAAGGGCTGAATTTTCCCAGTTGTGCCTTTTGGAATAGTTTTCAGTAAAAGTTTTACCTTCCGGTATAGCAGTTTGCACGGTTTGTTCACACTGGCCACTCCATGAATCTAACAATAACACAGAATTTTCTCCTACGTTAGGGAAAAATACATCTTGAAGCCACATTTGCAGTAATTCTGAAGAAAGTTTACCGGATTTAGAGGCTTGCAAATAAATATTGTTTGCCTCAAAAAGCCTTTGGCTTACTCTTGGTCCAAATTGTCCGGATGGTTCCTTTAAAACTACAAAAAGAGGTAAAAGTAATCTTCCATCGGCAGATATGGTTGGCTGAATCGTATAGCTATGCGTGGTGGAGGAAACCGATTGAACAACATTTTCCACAGTTTTTGTTCCTTTAAAGCTCAAAGTTCTTCGACTGTGTAATTCTAAATTAAAGCCACTTTGATCGGAATTGAAAATTTTGCTTTCCCCATAACTCAGAATTTCTGATTTTTAATTGTTCTTAAAAACATCAGATTCTTGTTCTATATCTCTAGTGTCATGTAAAGATGATACAGATATAAATTTTGTGATGTTTCGCGAAACAACGTTATGCATTTTCTTGAATTTCCATACCCACCAACGTGCCCTCGTGAAAAGAAAGACCAACTTTAGATAACATTTAGACCAGTTTCAAACCACGTTTGGTCGTTTTCTGGTCTTTTACCTTTCAGCCTATACCTGCATCAATTTTAGGGCATTGAAATAGATACCACTCTCTCTGTTAAATAAGGATAGCTGTCTATATCAACAGACTAGCTATACCTAAAAGTCCCAAAGAACCTGAGATGATTTATTATTATTTACGAGATCTAGAAGGCTTCAACCAGTTGCCGTTATATTTATGGAACTCTGTCCCTCCTTCCATCTCGTCATCTCTTTCTGTTGAAACTTACAAGAAAGAGCGCCTCCTTTACAATCTATGACTCGTGATGAGCTTAATAATGAGGGGATATTGGGGGTTCAAACTGCCGGGACAAGAATATACCTGCCTATACTGTGATCTAAAGTTGGTCTTTCTTTTCATGAGGGTGATGCTTTAAACCATGGCATGTCCAATTCATGCTTCTTTTGTAAAGCCCATCTTCGAAGATCTATATCGTGAAATGTCATCTTTGAATCAATAGCCTCCTTCAAATTGTCGAAAGTGTATTTTGCGACTTGTTCTTGCCATCTTCTTAATTGTCGCTCTGAACGAAGCTTCTTGAATCTTTGATGAACGGTTGTAAAAGATAACCGTTTTTTCTTTCCAGAATTCCAAAAGTAAACAGCTTCTTTTTTATAGTCGAAATTAACTCTCTCCTCTTGATATAAACAACTAGGAACTTCACCATAATCCTTTTCTTCTTCTTGTTCTTCATCTTCAATCGGTTGTATGTCAATTTGAGTATCCTCATGCGCAAATTGTAAGTCAACTGAATTTTCAATAATAAATGAGGAATCAAACACATTTTTCATTATAGTATCCTCTATTACATCGTGTAGATATGCCTCCTCAGGTGTTACTTCTGAAGGCTGAATGCCAAGTTTTTCCTTATTGAACGTTATTGGCAATAACGATATTATATTCAATGGCTTGATTCTCATTTTATTAGTAATACTTCGCACAAAGAAAAAGAAGCAAATGTGACTGAACAAATGTTATATTATTATTGATTGTCCAAACTGAATATTTCAATCCATTACTTACAAAAATGTCATATTAATAACTAAATTTGTTATTTATTGATAATACTATAGGGGTGGATAGCACATAATTGAGGGGTTATTTCGAATAAGACTGATAATTCTTAATAGAAGTATTTATCAAAATTAGATGTTTGCAGCAACAAAGTCCAAAATCTTAAACTATGTGTCATATGGCGAAGCATTCTATAGGGGTAGATTTTTTGAATTATGATACTCTAGGGGGTAAGTATTTTTAAAACTCAAGATAATATTATAATATAGAATCAATTAGAAGAATTCTGTGCAAAAACAAGAAAGAAAAAACAATGATACCTCTTAAAACAGTAAAAGTATAAAAAATATAGAAGGGGTGATTTCCACCCCTAAATATGAACGATTGCCCCAAAAAATTAATTTTTTTTTATAGTTTGGGATCCTCTTTTCACCTGCACAGTTACAAAAAAATCGGCATCGGACACCAACCTAACCCCCCTTGTAAGTTAATTTCCAGATTGCACGTATATATATCTAATTTTTTAACATATTTTCCGTGGATTATATCCCTAATTATCGATTGTAAATAATGTACAAGTGGCACAATTAGAAATAGTAAAAAAATCATTTACTACAATTGATAGGTTATAGAGAAAGGGCAGAGCCAAGACAGGTGTAGTATGAAAAGTGAATCTTTATTGTAACGTCGGAGAGAACTAACAAAACCACTGCTCAGCACGAGCGACCAACAAGGAGTGAGTCAAGCGGCGTCGCAGCGTCGAACATACAGTTAAGAGTCTGCGCACGCGCGCAACGCAGCAATGTGAATACGAGTCGCACAATGCCATACATGTACCTACATTCTGTCAACAATAAAAAAAAACAATTTATTATTACGGACAAGCTCAATTGTACGAGAATTACACACGTTTAATTATCTTGTAAAATCATGTAATTGCATATTCTTATAGATAAAAATGCCATGCGTGTGTGCAGTTGACGGTTGTGTTAATCAATCGGATGAAAACAACCCAGGGATCAGTTTATTCCGCTTTCCAAAGGAGGAGTATTATATTCAAGAGTGGCAGAAAGTATGTCGAAATAAAAATATCAACCCAAAAAACGGTGAAATAATTGTATATACATTCGAGAAAGAAATGTATATCATGATTTCAAAGGTGTTAGAAAGATTTCACGAAGAATTCAAAATTTTCGTTGTAATGATTTAACAAAGATTTCGATAATTTAACAAATATTTTTGGACATTTAAAAAATAATAAATTCGTTTTTTTCTGGTTGAAAATGTAACTACTGGGTTCAAAGTTGAAATACTTTTTTAAAATTCAGTTCTTTGGTTGAAAATTAATTTTATTAATTTTCAATTTTTATTAATTAATTTTTTTGGTTAAAAATTTAAGTATTTCGTTTCAAATTCGTTTTTTTGGTAGAAAATTCAAATATTTTGGTACAAAATTCAACGATTTGGTTTAAAATTAACTTTTTCATTAGAAATTTAACTCTTTTCGTGAAAATTCGACCGTTTGGATTCATAATGATAGAAAATTCAACTACTTCATTGAAAATTACTATTTTTGTTGTTGACAATTAATATTCTTGGTATGAAAATTAAAGTATTTAAATAAAAATGCATAAATTTTGGTAAAGTATTAACGACTTAGACAGAAAGTCCAACTATTTGGGTGAAAATCAATTTTTTTTGTCGGAAATTTATTATTTTCGTTTTGAAAATAGAACAGTTGTGTACTTAATTTGTGTTTTTGGTTTGAAAATTTAACAAAGTAGTTGAAATTTTTGCTCATTTTTGGTTCAAAATTCTACCTTCTTCGTTTCAGAATTGATCTCTTTTGGTAAAAGAATCTCAACTTTTTGTATGCAAAATTCAACTATTTTGGTGAAATGTTAATCTGACTTAGTTGAGGATTCAGCTATTTTGTGGAACATTCGTTTTTTCTGGTTGAAAATGTAACTACTTGGTTGGAAGTTGAAAAACTTCGTTAAAAATTCATTTGTTTGGTCATCGTAGGCCCAAAATGATTTTCCTATCATACTTTTTCGTAATGGAGAAGTAAAGATATCTTCCAAAATATTTGAAATATCCTTCATGAAATTACAACTGTAGAATTTCGTATCATGAGATTATATCACTGTAAATTATACGTTGCTGAACTTGTATGTTTATTTAATTGTTATATATTGTAAATTCATTATTTCATACGAATATAAGGTGTGAATATGTTTCTCTGTGTACAATAAGAGGCTTTTTTTAGCATTTACGTGCATGTATATACGAATTATAAGAACTGATATTATCATAATACAGATTATGATATCGATATTTTGCATTTATTTATTTGTACTTTGAGTCCTAAAACAAACTCCTTTTTTCTTTTCAGGCAATGGTACTTCATTTCAGTTTCCTTAAAAGGTAAAATCTTTCATGTGCATTCAGAGGTTATGTTATCCATATTTCCTCTACTTTACAAGGATGATAAGTTATATATTTCTTAATATTTTATATTATCTATCACATAATTTTCAAACTAATTCAATTGATTGTACAAATTGTACAATTTGTTTATCGTTTACTTGAAATCTTCTCTCATGACATTTACGTCCTTTCAAATATACTACATTCTCGCGCACTAACTTATCCAATATGGCCCCTGATGGCTGAATTCTTTCTATTGGTTAACTTTTTTTTAGTTGCGCGTGGCTAGACCATGTATTTTTAGATCATGATCCAACCGTAGACTTCTCTCTACGATCCAACAAACTATCAGCAACTTTACTGGGCGATTCCGTATTAAACCGTGCATGCCAACGTCCATGCATACGTGGTGTTTCCCAGTGTATCTACGAAGTCGTTTATTTAAGAGGTTAGAGGTGCTTAGAATATAGAATATGATACAAAATAATAGATCATATAATAAACCATTACGTTAGCCGATCTTTTACAAATTTGGACTAATAAAGAATTTAGGCCAGTAGAGGCAAAATTCAAAAGAACTTTTATTGTTGAATTCTATGTGACCAAAACCATACTATGAAATGAGATAATGCATCAAAACTATATTGATTTTAAACCTTAAAAAAATATAGAATATTGTTTCGATGTGTCTAGACGGACTCTTAAATTTCGTTTGTACGTCCGGCTAGATGGATTTAAAACCTCCAAGTATTTTATCGGGCTTTTAAGATTTTCGGACAATACTGGTGAATGCGAATAGTCACCCTGTAAGAAGGAGAGCATTAAAAGGCATTGAAACGTTTTAATGCGCTCTTATTCCGTTTTTGAAATCATCGAGTAAATGCTATCAAATCCATAACAAGGGAATTAAATGGATTGAAAGGAAGCAAATAATAAATAGCATAAAAAGGCATTGAAATGATGAGAGTTCATAGAATGGCATCGAAATGAATCGGTCCAACAAAGCATACTGAATGCGGGATTTGGGATTCGTGTAAATTATTGTGAATACCAAACGCTGCAATTTGAAAAATACTAAAAATGAACACAATATGCATTTTAAAAATTTTTATTGATAAAACACGTAAGAAAAAGATTCAATGAGGAACCGTTTTTTTTTAATTCTCCTACAGGTAGGACAATGGTAGGGTGCCGATTACAAGTTTAAATTTTGCGAACACTGATTCTCAATGCTGTTTCTTTTGAGGAAAAAAAAATTGGTCTGGATATCACTTTTTTTAGTTTACAATTTTTAAAAAGTAAAAATCTGGGGCTGAAAGATTCTTTTAGCTCTAGGAAGTATTTGTGATTTATCGAAAAGTGAGACCTAAATTTTAGAAAATAAAATAATTGATTTTAGGATTTAGCGGACTTGGAACACGAAAAGTAATAATTTCATAAAATTACTCGTCTGAAATGATTTTTAACATTTGCTTTTTAAAATGGTACATACAGGATTTCTTACACAACATGAAGAGGATGTCCTCCATACTGAATAAATTGAAAATATTACAAGGGTGACAGGACAAAACCTTGAATTTTTGAATCTCTAAAAATACACATTTTTGTAATCACAATTTTTACCAGAACAAAAATTAAGAGTCAGTATTCCTAAAATTCAAATTTCTAATACGAAGCCTAGACGACAGTGATTCTACAAAATAAAGACCTACATAATAGATTAAATACGTAACATCTGAAGAAAGTAACACTTTTAGATATTATTAATTTACAAACGTTTTTTTAAAGTATATTCTTCGAGTCCAAACCGCATAAACTTTGAACTGGACTTTAGGTCAACATAAAGAAAAAACTATTTTTTTGATTGAATATAAATTGAAATAAGACACATGAAGCATTTTCGAAGAATAAATCTTAGGAAACGATTGATTTCATTTCTTACCCGCTACTACGTGTATTTTGAAAGTATTATCCTAACTTTGTTTCTGCGCGCTAAAATATGACAAATGTTCTATTTCATGTATACGCTTCGTATACAAAAATCCCCAGTAAATCATTCACCAAGAAAAATATTAGTTGACGAAAGAAGCCAACACTTAGAATAACTAGAAAAAGTACCAACTACTTTTTTTATTCTTCGTAAACAATTTACTAGACGTTTTTCAGTGGCAGCAAATTAATAAATACTCCAGTTTATAAATGGAATGTTATAGCATATGGATCACCTTAAATATTTTCTATCTGTATTATCACACGCCTAATGCGTAAATTTTCATTATAATAACTCACAGCCTTTGTATGGCTTTTCAAAAGTACTTATCAGTAAAATCACACGTCGATCGCTTTGTCTTCTCTTACAGAATAAACTACTCAATTTTCAAAACAAAATTTTAAAAAACAGGAGACATTGTACTGATTTTCTTAGTAATAATATCGCACGCCGGGAGCGCAAACTTCTCACAAAATAAATGATAACGATCATCTAACATTGCTTGTAGCATTTCACTACAATGTAAAAAATATGAATGCAAGAAACAAATATTTCAAAGTCCCCGTGATATATATACCACACGAAACATCAACTGAACATCACATGCCGCGCCTACAGTCATATGTTTAACCTTCTATATCAGAGAACTCGCCACTTGCAAGCTCTTGAAGCGATCCATTCAAGTTCGACAATGTCTTTTCATTATTCAAAAGTGGATCTTCAGCTTGTTCAGCATTTGAAGTCTCTTCAACATCAGCATGTTCAAAATCATAATCAGAAAATTCGCCGCTTTCAAGCTCTCGAAGCGACCCATTTAGGTTCGACAATGTCTCTTCGTTATTCAATAGTGGATCTTCAGAATTTTCAGCATTTGAACTCTCTAGACGAATTCCCTCAAGATCTACAATTTCTTCACTTTCTTTTTCACCTGTGTCACCTCCCTGGATATCTTCATCAGTATCTTCGCCCGGTGCACTTGTCCTGTCCAAATCACCCAGCATTTTCTCTTTTTTATCACGTTTGTACGCTATGCATTTCGTTTGCTTCACTTGGGCAATTTTCTTGGACAGAAGCCTCTTGTACGACCCGTCTACTTCGATTTCCGCTTTTTGACGGTCAAAACCTTTTTCATGGATCAACCAGAAGGTGTAGATATCTGAAAGTATGAATGATGAATATATTAGTAATAGTTGACACAGGGTGGCCGTTTTAATCACAGAAAAAAATTCCCGATCATTTCCCTGTTCGCAAACATTTTTTACGGTCGATGAAAGTGAAAAATTCGAACTCTAAAGCTAAAAATTTTCCCATTTGAAGGAATAAAAACTAAGCTGTAGATCATTTTAAGCAATTTTAAGCTAAAAATATTAAAAATTGAACGATTAAATTTTTGTTATATACTGAACACTTAAATCAGAAGTTAAATTATTTTTATTTGAAATAGTTCAAAAATCCTTAAAAAGCTTCAAAATTTTATTTCAAAATCTTGAAACATCTACATGTTGTTTCACATTTTTCAATTTTTCAATTATTTTTTGAGTTTTTCAGAACTTTTAAACATTTGTTAAAATGATTATAATTTTTCCTAAAATTTTTTAAAATCCTGCAAAATTAACAATATTTCCTTTAAATCCTACAGATTAATTTTTGAAAATTTTTTTAACCTTTTTAAATATTCTCTTAGAATTGATTTTTCAAAATAAAGTAATTTTCAATTGTCCTAGGAACCCTAAGAAAATGTTTTTCCTAATAAAATAAAATATAATAGGTGTTCAATATTTATTGTACAACAAAATTCAACAATTTCACTTGTAAATTACATTTTTGTAAACATAACAATTGAAATCATAACGTCTAAAGTTCAGTCTTTATGGTTTAGTTTTGGATATTTAATTTATAATTACTGATTTTAAACGAAAAGTAAAATATTTCTAAAAATTAAGCAATTGACATTTTTCTTAATTAAAAAATTTCAAATTTTGAAGTGCCAAATTTTAGGCTAAAACTATATTTAAGATTGAATAAAAGTCTTTAATTGTGAATATATTATTTTGAAGTTATTTAAAAATTTCAAACAGTTCAGAAAGTTTCAATCGGGCCTTTACATTTGTTTAACTACTAAGACTTTCCAATTGAAAACAGTTCAATCTTTAACGTTAAAATCTGGAAATTATGAAATTTTGTACTGGTTTCGAATCGTCTTGTGAAATCAATTATTATTTACTTGTTAATCCTTAATGCACAGTTCAATTTTAAAAATAATTAAAAATAATATTCATAGTTGATCAACTGAAAAGGTTTTTTATCAAAAATTCTCGATTTCAAACACTTCTAATTTTTAGTTTTTCAAATCTTTAAAACTGCATTTTAAAATTCTTTAAATGAAAAATGTACGCTTAAAAATTAAAATCTAAAATGGAAATTAACTAATTATTTGAAAAAAACGTTTGAAATCAAACTTGGACAGATTTAATAATTAATTATTAATAAATTGTTTGAAGAGTTGAATAACAACGGTACCTTTGATAGCTAACGCGATTTTTGGATCCAGCTTTTGACTTGGTTGTCTGCTCTGTTGATTCCTATTACTACCTTTGCCGGTGACTGAGATGTCACTCAATTTTTGGTAGCCACAAAGTGCGACAAGGATATTTTTTGGAAACGTCTGAATCCTTTTTTTCGGGACGGAACAGACAGCCTATGTGTAAGCCTCCATAGGTAGCCAAACATCTCGACCCAAGTGAATCTGTGTTGAATAGCGTAATTAGAGTAATTATTAAATTATAGTCATAGAAATAATGTACAAAAATTGATTATGGATTTAATACAAAAATTTGAAATAAAAAAAGTAAATTATTTGAACCTTATTAGTCTCCTTGTCCACGAAGCCTACAGGTGAAACCCAACCATCCTCTGTCGTACTCGTTATCTGCACGTGATCACGTGTCTCAGTACAATTTTTTATTCCGGTCTTCTGCCACTCCTCATTTAGACTTCGAAGAGTATTCACTTCATTTTCCTTCATCAAAAGATCTTGCTGCAGGGTCTCATACAACACTTTCAAATCATTTAGTTCTCCCTGCAAATCAAGGAGTTGCTGCTTGGCCAATTTGTACAGTTCAGACACCTTTTTAAACTCTTTCTGGACATTTTCAAGATTATCTTTAAGCTCTTTTACTTCCAGGTTAGAGTATTGTGTGAGTTCAGTCCTCTTGTTTTCTGCATTCTTCAATGGAGTGCGCTGAATAGGAACAGATTTGAAAAATGAATATATAAAAAATGGGCAAAAGTAATACAAATCCATAAAAATAAATTATTTTCTTACCCTTCCTGCACTTGTATCTTGTGATGCAGGCTGCTTTGATAGGAGATCTTTGGCAGAAACAATTTTGGCATTAGTTAATCGTTCTTTCAGTGCAGAACCGGCTGCTTCATGCCCATCAACCTATAAATACATGTATTAGATGAGCTAAATTAGTCAAATTCAAAGAGCAGTGGATTATCATCTTCTTTGAAGCTTTAGTCGATTACCTTACGCTTTGCTCCAAGAGGTAATTTTCGTATGAGCGGCGTTTCTTCGTCAGTAGTTTCATCGCATGACACCAGCATTCTTGCTGGAGGATACTTCGGTCTCTGCACTTCAATTAGACGATCAAGTTCTTGTTCGGTGTCTGGGTCAATTTGATACGAAATTAAAAAATTGTATTTTGGTGAATGATATTTTGAATATTTAAGAAGATTTTCTATTCAAAATTGGTGTACGTTTATCTTTGAACAAAATTTTAGGAAAAATTATATTTTTTAATATCGAGCAAAAAATTTAAATACCTTAAGAATTCTTCAAAGGTTTGAAAAGAATCAAAAAATTTTTAAGCTTCCTGAGAATAATTTGAACGATTTAACGGATTTATTTTGAAAGAACAATTTTTAAGATTTTTGAAGATTTAAATATTTTCAAATATTTCAGAAAATTTATAACGAAATACAGATTCTTCTAGATTTCGAAAAAAATTACAAGCGTTTTGATTCTGAGAAAAATTTTAATTGATTAAAAAGTTTTATTTCAAAAGTTTCTCAAAATTGTATGATTTCTGATCCGTTATTTAAAAAAACATCACGTGCGTCCAAAACTACGACCCAAGACAGATTTATGTGTAAACATATTCGGTAAACGGTAACTGGAATTGAAATCTTACATAAACCGAAAAATAACTCACGTACATGTAGAAGCATAACAATTTATTTTCTCTTATATGTAATGCCGTGCAAAGCTTGCAAGCATCTATTTTCCAATAGGTTGAACAAGTAGCCTAGTTTTAATAATAATAAACTGACAATTTTCTTTCAATTATTGCGTGAATGGTGATAAAAGTACCCGTTTTACGGGCATAAATGAAAGGCAGTATGTGTTAATTTTATTAAAAGTTGTTTGAAAAAACATCAATTTTTAATGCTTCCAAAAATATCAATAAGTTCAAAAATAACAATTTTTTATAGATAGAGAGAGATATAGAGAGCGAGAGAGAGGAGAGAGAATAACTAAAGGGCTCCTTCAGTGTCTCTGACACACGACACAACGCGTGTTTCAGAGGCTTGCGTTCACTTTCGAGCCGTTTCACTCGACTCAGGCGCGAATCCCTATATCGAGGTCTGACACACGGCACAACGCGTGTTTCAGAGGCTTGCGTTACACTTTCGAGCCGTTTCACTCGACTCAGACGCGACTCCCTATATCGAGGTCTAAGATGCTTACACATCAAAAATAAATAATTTTCTTGAGAAAATTAGGAAAGATTGTTGAAAATTTAAAAACAAGTCAAAAAATAATCTAGACAAGCGGAACGTTTAAATTTTTCAGAATATAACTAAGTTTTAGGAAACTTCGAGTAATTTTGAATAATCGTAGTGGCTAGCCTGCCGGCGCCGGCAATGAACAGCCTTCCTGGCACCTACAAGGTTGCTCGAAGATATTTCAAAAAATCTTAACATTTGAAAAGATTTCACAAAATTTTTAAATATAGATGAGAACATTTTTAATGATTTCAAAGTTTTATTTTTTAATATTAATTTTAGCAAGAATTTAAAAAAACATTGTTGTATCTTTAAAATCTTTTCAAGATTCTGAAAAACTTCGATATTTTGTTCGTAATCATCAGAAACCTACATTTCATTATAAATTTTCTCAACTCTTTACACATTCTAGAATATTTTTAAATGTCTTAAGAACACTTCAAATTCCGTAATATCTTTCGCTCAAGCTTTTTACTTAGTATTAAAAAATATGTTGCCCCTTAACAGAAAGAGGTAAAAAAAACTTGAGATTTCAAAAGTTTGCGCATATTTTAGGTTATCTTTCGGAATCTGAAGATGAAGAATTCAAAAAGCGAGTCTGGGAAACATTCTCTAAAATTTTTTGTAAATTACTTACCTGCTATATGCAGTATAACTCCTGTCTCTATTTTCGTATCGCCATTGTCTGATGAACATGCAATATTATACTTTCGATACGAAGAGTGACTTTTTGCGTCAAACTTTCTGATGCGCGATATATGGATCTTGAGTTTTTCATTTTTACGCGAAATCAACATTACGTATGCAAACATGTTTCACTATTATTGCACTAATTTGTTCGCACGTTGAAGTACATTGAAGTGACGTGATCGCGACAAATATCACATGCCCGCGCCGCCGTCTTTCTCTGGTGTTCTGCCTTTCCCTCCGTTTTTCTCACCGCAAGGGGCATTGCATGGCATTTAACTTCTTCGGACATTTAATGGCATTCGAATGCATTGATTGTATTTGATATATCCGGTCGGAAAAAGCATTAAATGGCATTCGACTTATTTTGTAATGCAACAGCATTGAACGGCATTGGTTCCATTCTATGCCTTCGATCGCTGAAGGCATTGCATGGCATTGAACTGATACGGTCATTTAAGTGCATTTAATGGCATTAAATCAACGGCATCATAAAGCAGCCACTTTAATGCCATAATTTTTTTGTGTGATTCAAAATGATTCGAACGAAAACTGTCTAATGCCATGAAGCGCATTCGGACAAAAACGGAATTTGTTTGGATTTATAGGCATTAAAGTGTACGATTTTTTCAATGCCATATAATCTACTTCAATGCTCTCCTTTTTACAGGGCAACAAGCAACATCATCCGTTTCGTAAGAGTCGAATGTTTATGTTTAAGATATTTATCATGCATATTTATGAAATCGCCAAATAACCGATATTACAGACAAGCACTATCAGCCCTACAAAAAAAAAAAGATTCAATTGAAATCGATTGACTGCAATTGCGAAATGAAATCGTCAATCGACAACTCTTGCAAAACGCAATTGAATTCGAACATGGTGAATTATTGTATTCAATAGACAATTGCTAAATAGCAATTAAGAAATTCGTCCGTGAATCGACTTGAATCTGTAATAAAATTGTAGTCAATTTTAGATATCCAATAGAGCTAGTACATCGTTCTATTGCAGTAGATTCCTTGGCAAGTCGACGACTTGCAATTTAAAGCACATTTTTCGAATATTTGTTAAATTACAGTTATGTTAAAATTTCATAATTAATTTATTTTGCTGTGAAATAGAGAGTAATAAGTGTAAAGAAGATTTTTTTATGGGCATCAGGGTCGATAATGTTTATTTGTTTTTTGTTGAAAAGATATATATTTTTAAGTAAATTGAAATTAGATTTTCTATGTTTCGTCCTGAACTGACTCACTGGACTCGTCAGTAAGGTTATGTGAATCAGTTCTACCTTATCAATTTTGATTGATCTAAATTTATTATAATGTATATTTTTCAAACAAAAATTTTCGTTTGTAAATTTGTCAAATTTTGCAGTCAATAATATAGTGCATTTCAACCACGGATAGGGGTTGACACTTAATATGATACATATAAATTTTGATTTTATTTTTCAAGAAACACAACAACCTTTTTTTTCAAACTATTATTAAGGGTGTTGGTTAACTCCGACTTGGAAATTTTTTTTTATAGGCACGGCACTGACTACATATATAATTTTTCCCAAGTATTTGAGAGCGAAAGAAAGAAAACTTGTCAAATATCCGGGGTTTTGCGAGATCCTCGGATTAACGAAATTTATAGGAATGGAGCCTTTTGCTGAGGCGATAACTATTTTCGCGGAAATTATTAATTTTTCGAAAGGGAGAAATCTGCGGATAGCAGAAGACAGCATTTGAACGGCAAGAACCGTTCGCAAATTTATTTTTTTACTCACAATTCTGACATCACAGAAGTATTTCCAGGGGTCAGCCAATATTCGAAGACCCAAAACTTGATGATGGCGAAACTAAATTTCACGAAATATGTCGCGAAATGGAGAAAAAACCGAATGAAAATTGAGATGTCGTGTGTATGTGAGAACCACAAGACTGTATTGGTAAGCAGCAGAGCAAACTTGGCAAATAGACCGGCTGTCAAATTCGTCCGACCCGAATCTTCAATGCTCTGAAGTCCACACCACACATTGCCACTCGCAAAATCGTGGCGCAAATATTTAAAAAGTTTTTGAAGGCAGCAACTGCAAGTGCACAAATTTTATAGATAAATCAATTTATGATTGTATGTGTAAATTTACCCAGTTTGAAATTATTATTTGAACATTTTTAAATTATAAATTTATCAAGTTATCAACCATCAAATTCGATTTCCGAAATTTCGAAATTAGGCCGTACTCTCATCAATTTTTTTTTTGTTTCTAATTTTTTTTTCAATACATTACCGTGAATATGCATAAATATTATAAAAATATTAATAAATATTAATATTTTTTGAATAGGGTGGAGCAACAAAAATCTTTTTTGTGATAAGCTTTTGGAGGGCGGGGGTGCTAAAAAATGCCCTTTATCCCCCAATAAATTATCAATAAAATGAAGAACATGAATAAAATCAATAAAATTAATAAAACGAATGAAACGGATAAAATTAATAAAATAGATAAAATCAGTGAAACCGATATAAATTTTATTTTATTGGTTTGATTGATGTTGTTCATTGATTGTTCAATTGATTTTAGTGATTCATTTGATTGTATTTAAAAAAAATCGAATATTTATATTGATTTTCTTTATTTTATTACAAAATACAATAAAATGAATCAATAAAATCAATAAATTGAATAAAATCACTAAAATCAAGAAAATCAAATTATAATCAATAAAATCAGAATTATACTGATTTCAGTGATTTCATTCACAATTTAGTGATTTTTTTTATAAATTTCATCGTATTTTTTAATAAAATAAAGAAAATCAGTATGAATATCCGATTCTTCTCTTAAAAAATACAATGAAATGACTCAAATGACTCAATTTTTTAAATTAAAAAATAGAATGGAATAAATCAATAAAAGCAATAAATTGCATGGAATCAATACAATAAAATCATTAAAATCAATAGAATCAATAAAATAAATCAACCAAAGCATTAATATCAATGAATTGAAAAAAAATCACTATAATTACTCAAATCAGTGCAATTTTGATTTTATGGATAATAATTTGATTTTAGTATTTTATTCAATTTATTGACTTATTGAGTCATTTCATTGTATTTTTTAATAAAGGAATCGGATATTCATACTGATTTTCTTTATTTTATTAAAAAATACGATGAAATGAATAGAAAAAAATCAATAAATTGTGAATTAAATCACTGAAATCAGTATAATTCTGATTTTATTGATTATAATTTGATTTTCTTTATTTTATTCAATTTATTGATTTTATTGATTCATTTCATTGTATTTTATAATAAAATAAAAAAAATCAATATAAATATTCGATTTTTTAAAAAAGACAATCAAATGAATCACTAAAATCAATTGAACAATCAATGAAGAACATCAATGAAATCAATAAAATAAAATTTATGTTGGTTTCACTGATTTCATTGATTTTATTGATTTCATTTATTTTATTAATTTTATCCGTTTCATTCGTTTTATTAATTTTATTGATTTTATTCATGTTCTTCATTTTATTGATAATTTATTGGGGGATAAAGGGCATTTTTTAGCACCCCCGCCCTCCAAAAGCTTATCACAAAAAAGATTTTTGTTGCTCCACCCTATTCAGAAAATATGAATATCTATTAATATTTTTATAATATTTATGCGTATTCACGGTAATGTATTGAAAAAAAATTAGAAAAAAAATTTGACGAGAGTACGGCCTAATTTCGAAATTTCAGAAATCGAATTTGATGGTTTCGGAATATATTTCTGGATAAATTGATAAATTTAGAATTTAAAATTTGTCAAATCATAATTTCAAAGTTATAATTTCAAACTGGGTAAGTTTACAAATTTAAATACTATCATAAATTGATTTATCTATAAAATTGGTGCGTTTGCAGTTGCTGTCTTCAAAAACTTTTCAAATATTTGCGCCACGATTTCGCGAGTGGCAATGTGTGGTGCGCACTTCAGTGCCGTGCCATAAAAAAAATTTGCAAGTCGGAGTTAACCAACACCCTTAATTGAAAACAATTCAGAACGACAGAAAGAAATTTGAATTGTTTCTAATCGTGTGTTCACGATTGGGAAATAAATGTTTTGTAATAATTTCCGCGAGTTGAGATTGCTGTCATCAACAAATTTGCCAATGAGGTAAAATTTTTCCATCAAATTATTCATCTCATTGTATATAATTTTGTATAAAAAACCTGTAATTCATCATATAAATTACTTCAAATATTTTAGGTACAGAACAATTAAAACCAACTGAGAGTAAAGCTATTCAGATTCTTCCTCAACTTCTAATATCCTACGGATATTAGCATTTTCACTCGTTAATTCGTCACCCTCTGTCTCACTATCACTCTTACTTGGAAGATTCATCATTTCAATTTAAAATTCATCTCTGGTTGAAAATGTAACTACTTTGCTGGAAATCAATTCATCTTTTTTTTTTGGTGACAGTTCAAATATTTAGTTGAAAATCGATATTTTGGATTTGCAAATTAAACTATTTGTTTGAAAATTTATGTGCGTTGTGGAAAATTCGACGTTTTTGGAAAAAAATGATCTTTATGTTTGAAAATTCATCTTTTTGGCATAATATTCAACTATTCTTTTACTTTGAATGTTTTTTTGGTTTAAAATGATTTTTTTTCAAATGAAAATGCAATTATTATTCCAGTTGAATGTTCCATAATTTTAGTTAAAAATTCATCTCTTTTTTTCATTATTTTTTTGCTGAAATTTATTTATTCAATTTTTAGTAGAAAAATGATCTTTTTTAGTTTCAAATTCGTCTTTTGCTAGAAATTCATCTTCTTGGTCCAAAATTCAATTATTCTAGTATTCATCATTTCAGTAGAAAATTCATCTATCTGGTTCAAAATTCAACTATTACAGATAAATATTTACAATTTTATTTGAAAATTCGTCTCCTCGTTTATTTGGTTAAACATTAATTTTTTAACTTGAAATTTAATTATTTAAGTTTTGGTTGACAATTTGTCTTCTTTAGTAAAATTTTTTTTTTTTGCTTGAAAATTCAACTATTTCAGTGGAATATTCATTGTTTTATTTGAAAACTCTTATGTTTGGTTTAAAATTAATTTTTTTTACTAAACATGTTATTATTTCATTTTCGATTGAAAATTATTATTTTTTTAGTTCAAAATTCAACTATTTGGTTGAAAATTTGTCTTCTTTAATAAAAAATTTTACTCTTGTTAAAATTTCTTGTATTTTGTTGGAAAATTGTACTTTTTTGTACAAAATAATTGTTTTTATTTAAAAATTAATCTTCTGATTCAAAAATTCATCTTTTTGGTTGAAAATTCAAGTGTTCCATTCAAATATTCATAATTTTAGGTGAAAATTTATTTATTCATTATTTCAAATTTAACTATTCAGTTGAAGATTCACAATTTGATTTGAAAATTCATCACTTTGGTTGAAAATTCAACTTTTTTATTGAAAATCCGTTTTGTTTTTGTTGAAAATTAATTTTTTCAATTAAAAGTTTAACTATTTCATTTTTTGTGTGAAAAATTGATATTTTTAGTGGAAATTTTCAGTCTTTTTAAAAATTGATTTATATTGCAATGTTTTGCTCTGTTGTGTTGAAGGATGTTCAGAATGAACGTCATGAATTAAAAAAAATGTTTGCGTTTTGCGGTAAATACGAATTTGTTACTTTTAGTTGGCCGGGAAAATTGAAAAACTTGACCGGGAAAAACCGGGAATTCGAAATCGTTCGCCGAATCGCCACCCTGAAAATGTCTGTGCTTGGGGAATGAAAACCAGTTGTTGCGATGATTCCTGCATGTATTTAATACAATTTTGAACTATTTCACCTGTAAATACCACATTTTTTTATTTATTTAAAAATAGTTTAATCTGTAGCAGTTTTTGAATAGTTAAATCTCCAAGTCCATTTCTGTCAATTATTGATCATTTATTTAACTTTATAATTACATGAAGCCTTCTGAACAATCTAATGTTATACAATTAAAAATTTAAAACCTTTAAAATTCAAAGATTTCAACATTATGCATTGCAGACCAAATTATTTAAAATATTCAAGATTGAGTATTTTAAATATTAAAAACTAGCAATTTTCGAGAATTTTGAATCAAACTTATTCATAGATTCAAAATTGTTATACTAGAGGCTATTTAAAACGATTGGATACATTTTTCTACTAAAAATTAAAAGAATTTAATGAGTTACCTACAATTTATTTAGTCTGAGTTTCAAAATATTGGCGCCATCCTACGTTCTAATGATTCCAATCGTTTTTAATTGGGTGTCAATTATTCTGAACTAGGGGTTAAATTGTCACTACAGAATTTTGATATTGCGATAATTATTCACAAGCGGTTTTTTACGATTTCAAACCAAAAAATGTCAACAATATGAATTTAAAAAGAAGTAAATAAAAGTTTCACAATAATATACCCGATCAATCAAACTACTACTGCCTACTTAATAAAGATACTAAATCACTGTCACATCGTTAGGTGGCATGATTTTTACGTACTGTTAATCCACATACTGTCGACTTCTCATTCAGTATACCACCTGAACAAACATTACATTTTTTATACTTGAAATTTTTGTTGAATTATTACAAACTTAATTTCGAACCTATAAACACGCAATTAGCAACAATTTAAACCGATTCAACTTTTGATCACACTTAATCGTTATGAATTGTTTCCAATCGATTCCCTAATAGCACGGAACGTTCCGGAAACGTTCCTGGAACATTTCGCGGGCTCCTTCCGAACGTTCCAGGAACGTCCTCGGAACGTGTGAAATGTCCGCCCCTTGGACCTGAGGGGAACTTTCCATTATTGTTATTTTTAACAACAATTATCTCGTAAACCGTAAGAGATAGGTAAAAGTGGATGTCATTTTTTAATTTTGAGTACCTCATATACTACACTATAATATGATATCCGTATCATAAACTGACATCAATTTTGAGCTATCACTTACTATTTACACGATATTTATTGATAATAAGAACAATAACGTTAATTTATGTTTGGAACGTTTCCAAGCGGCGGACATTTTACACGTTCCGGGAACGTTCCTGAAATGTTCTGAAAGTTCCCGCGGAACGTTCCGTGCTATTAGGGTTATTTCTAGAAGGGTCCGTCTTCTCTTCTATATATTATTCTTCCCACAACTGCGCGAATTGAGGCTTAGTTTGCACGTCGCTAAGTTATCACGTGTAATATAACAATGCTGACACAAATTTAAAAAACTGTTTTATCATAATAGTTTTCTTAAAAACAGGTTGGAAATTTAAAATTAGAATAATTTTCACACTATGTGATTAGAAAAGGACCCTTTTCATCTGAGATTCAGAAGGAAACTAGAATTTTTCCCGAATTTCACATTAATGGTAACCCGATGCCGTGAACTTCAAAGAGAGTTCATGGCTGTAAACTATACCTTTCGAGAAAACAGCAAAGGTGTCATCTAATTATAATAGTTCTAGTTTTGACGTCTTTACCCTAATAGTACGAAACGTTCATGGAATATCCCCGTAACGTTCCGCGGACACCTTTGGAACATTCGCGGGACGTGTAAAATGTCCGACCCTTTGGCGCGTTCCAAGGAAGACTTGGCAAGATTACGATATCCTTGGCGACAAAGTTTTAAAGCGGATTCCTATAGGATTTTTGGCGAGAAACACGAATCTGAAAGTTTTAAATCGATATCTCGAATAGTTTTCGAGATATATCGAGTTTTTAAACTTTTTCAAATATATACAGGGTGTCCCAGTACTCAAAAAACATATTTGTATTTTTGAATTCTAACAAAAAAATGGCGTCGAAAATAATTATAAAAAAATTGTTCTAAAGTTAATAATTACCGAGTTATTAACAATTAAAGATTAACCAATCAGAAGCACGCGTTAGAAGGTCGACAGTCCATGTGCCATCGACAAGAGTGTGTGCATAAGCAAGTTCATTTCGTATAATTTATCCTCGGATCGCTTTTGCAGTAGGTTGTGACTCTGGTGCAACTTCACACGTCAACGAGATACAGAATGGAAAAAGATATTTTCCACAATCAGCAAAATTCGACAACATTCTCATGAATTCTGTAAATTTCCTTGAAATTTGTAGAATTTTCGAGTACTCAGTGGAATTCTCGTGAATTCTCTTAAGTTTAGCAGAATTGTCTTAGAAACAGCTAAATTCTCTCTAACTTTGTAAAATTATTTTGATTTTAGCGGAATTGTTTTGAGTTCAGCGAAATTCTCTTGAATCTCCTTGCATTTATCATAATCCTCTAGAAACCTGTAAAAATATCTCGTTAATTCAGAAGAATTCTCTTCAATTATGTAGAATTCTCTTGAATTGTGTATAATTCTTTTCAATTCAGTAGAGTTCTCCTATGTTTGGTAGAAATTCTCTTGAGTTTCGTCAAATTATCCTGTTTTCTTTCAAATTCCGCAGAATATTCTGGAAATCAGCAAAATTCTTTCGAATTTAAAAGAATTCTCTAGAGTTAGGCAGAATTCAATTGAATTAATCATAGCTCTTCGGAATTCTGTATAAATATCTCATGAATACCATAGAATTCTCTTTATTTATGCATTCTCTTAAAATGTGTATAATTCTCTTGAAGTCCGTAGAATTCTCATCAATTCAGTAGAATTCTCTTACGTTTGGCAGAATTCTCTTGAATTTAGTAGAATTCTCTTGCGTTCAACAGAATTCTCGTGCAATCTATAGAATTATCTTGAATTGAGTAGAACTCTCTTGATTTCCAAGAAATTATCTTAAATTCTGTGAAAGACTCTTATCTCTCACGGTTTACGAGATATTTGTTGTTAAAAATAACAATAACAGTCAGTTGCCTTCAGTTGCCAGTGAAACGTTCTCAAGGGCGGACATTTTACACGTCCCGGGAACCTACCATATCAAGTACAGAAATATGTACCAGAAAATAGTCTCAGTTGAAGTTTTAGTTTTGAGTTATTAATTATTTATGCTGATTCAATCAAGAGCGCGGTATAAACAGTCGTGCGACGTGAACGGCAGTCCGAAACTCCCTTTCACATATGCGCGACTGTTTATACCGCGCTCCTAATTGGTCCAGCTTAAAAATTTAATAACTTGAAAACTAAAACTTCAACTGATTTTTGGAAAAGGAAGTTTAGATTTATTTTTTAAAATGTTTATACAGCCATATAAGTCCGGGCACTTGAGTCTGTGATACCCTGTATATTCAATATATAATAAATTCAATATATTAAAAAAACATTAAAAATGTTTTAAATTCATCTATTCTTTATTTTCTAAGTTTCAGATTGCACATTTTTGTACTATTTTCGACTTTTTGAAGAAAAATCTTTTTAAATTACATAAATATAATTTTGTAACACATCTTAGTTGAACATTTTTAAGTTAAAAGCGTCCGAAATAGAATAATTTCAAATTCGATTACTCACATTGGCAGAGAGTCACATTGCGTCATCTCTTATTCAGGAAAATTTGAAGCCCGCAAAAAGATGGTAAAATTGCGGCAAGTCACGTCGTGACATCTCTTATTGGAAAAAAGTGAAGTCCACGAAAAATTGCGGCAAGACGCATTTCGGGATCTTTCATTTGTAAAAATTTGAATTCCACAAAAAATTGGCAAATGTGCGGAAAGACAAGCTTGTCATTAAATACAGACATGTGTAGGTCGCACCCCTACACTTTTCTAACGTCTCGTTGGCGGAATGATCCACCTGTGATTAGTCTTAGAAATAATTTAAGTCATACCACTAATTTTCCCTAATTTTTTGTGGACTTCAATTTTTTCCGAATAAAAAATGCCGCCAGTATAACTTGCCGAAGGTTGGTATGATCTGGATCCTTTCAATCTTACTGTTTCAAAGTAAAATTTGATAATGAAAGCCTTAATTTTAGATATATTTTTAATTTAATATCGTTTAAAAATTAATTACATATCAAATTGAAAGAGTTTTAAAATCAGAAATTTGATTTAATCACATTCAAGTGTATCTATAATAAAATATCAAATTGGAAGCCTTTAAAATTAAAGAAGCGTAGAATTGAACAATTTTTAAGTAAATAAGTTCCAAATTTAACAATATTTGAATGAGAACGGCTTGGTTCAAGAATAAACAATGCTAAATAAAAGCATTCATCTTTCATTAAAATAAAAATTTCAAAGTATTCTGCTTTGAAAATACTTGAAAGTAAAAATCCTTCCCAATTCTTCTTTAATGAGTTTGATACAAAGCTGAAAGAGTATGCAATAAATTCTGTTAGAAATTCAAAATACGTGCATAGAATGCGAAATTGTCACTATAATTTGATACAATTTAGTTTAAGTTTAAAAGCAAGCGGGAAGCCCCGATGGAGCTCCCCTGGCGCTCGAGCTATACAGCCCGTTGCGCCACACCCTTAACTTTCCGCTTTCAGTAATTGACTCCAAACCTCTAGGTGAGGCCTAGTACATCAATCACAGATCGGGTTATAACTTACTCACGTTCCATAACATAGGCCCCCAGGGTTTGCTGCCTGAGCCTAGCTAATGCCGGGCACTGGCGTAAGACATGCAGGGATGTTTCATCATTCCTGCCGCATTTCCTGCACTCTGTCGTGGGGTGAAACTCCATTCTATAAATATGGTTGTTCAGATGGTTGTGCCCTGTAAGCATCTGAACAACTTTCCTTATGCGTTTCTTGGGTAAACTTAGAATTACCTGGCTCTGTCCATCCTGTACTTATTGCTCAGGATGGCTTTTGCCTGTCGTCAGCCCTGGATTTGTTCCTAGCATTCCCGGTGCTTTGTTCTGATCTAGCTTCTGATTGCCACCCCGATGCAGCAAGACACTTCCCAGCTGAAAATTCCTGTACAGGAACCTGTGAAGGAACCTGACAGGTTCCTTTGGAGCTTCCTGTACAGGAACGTACGCAGGTTCCTGGTACACCGGTTCCTGCCGCGGATCCTGCGAGGGAACTTGCGCACGTTCCTGTACAGGAACCTGAATATTCAAATACCTGTACAGGTTCCTGTATTATCGTGGATGTTGCTGCAAGAAATTCCCTAGGGAGGATCCTGTACAGGTTCCTGTGCAAGTGGGACACATTTGCAAAAAGTATCTATGAAGGATCCTGTACAGGTTCCTGAGCAGGTGGGACACTCGCATATATATGCATATATATGCATGTATATGTACATATAATTTTAAAAAAAGTTAAACAACCACCGCAGGGTACCACTAAGAGCAACTGCCATCTAAAAAGAAAATGTCAATAGCCCCCAGTAGAACCGTGGTAAAATACACCTATGGCCACGTCTCACATCCGTGAGATGGGTGGTCACAGGGCACGACGAAATCACAACGACAGGCCGGCGAAACCCTCGTGTGTCTTGAGGACACGAAGCGACCCAAGGATGATAGCTTTCTGCATTCATCTCGCAAGTGCCTTGGCATATTTTTTGCACGCGGGTATGGCTTTAAGGTTACGAACCAGTGATAATTTAGCACCTCCGAGAGCACCTATCACAAGGACAGTTACTCGTACCGAATATTTTGGGTACAGTCGTTGCAGCTCTCTTTTAAGGTCTCGATACCTCTCCTCGTTTTCTTTCTCCTTTGCAGTGATGTTGTATTCGGACGGAGCCGAGAATTCGATCACCAATATCGTTCGTTTCTTGAAGTCTTGGAGAACAATGTCAGACCTCGTGTGCGCAACGGAGACTGCTGCCCGAAAATCGTAGTTTCAGAAAATCTGGCACTTCTTGTTTCGGACAATTGACTCTATATCCCTTGGAGCCTTCGGCAGGGCAGGGTCGCGACCAACACCGTAAGAGCGACAAAGGTGGTAATAAAGTACTCTTAGGGCCGCATTATGTCTATAGATATACGTTGTTCCTGCGTGGGTCGGACACCCCGATAGTATGTGTTCTAGGTACTCAGCGTGTGCATGACATGCTCTGCACCTATCACTGGGAACTTCTTGACTTAAAATGCGGGCGCGGTATGCTAAGGTGGAGATTACACCGTCCTGGCATGCGAAAATAAAGCCCTCTGTACCTGCATTGAGCCCTGATGATTTGAGGAAAGCAAAAGTTTGCTCCTTTGACAAGAACTGTTTTTCTACATTTCTGTGAAAGTTTCCGTGCATATGCTTGTCAAGCAGCTCTTGGTGAAATTTTCCAACCTCTGCTTTCTTTACTTCGGCTTTTAGACGTGAAGCATTTAGATGGAGTAATGCACTTTCCTCACTTCTGATGTTGAAATTCAGGCCAAGGGTCTCGGCAGCTTGCTCCGCGGCATTCGGTTATGAAGACATTGGAGATTGAGAAGTCCGCGTCCGCCTTGACGGCGTGAAATGTATAATCGCGGAACTGACGAATTGATATGCAAGCTTTTATGCATATGCATGATCTTACGCGTGGTGACATCAAGGGCCTTAAGCTCGTTCTTCGTCCATTGAACCACCCCAAACGAGTAGAGTAGAACCGGGACGGCAAGCATGTTAGTCGCAGATACCTTGTTCAACGCCGACAGATTGGAAGACCGAATCTGTCGAAGAAGATGCTTGTATCTGCTTCGGAGAGACTCCTTCACGGATGTTACGTCCTGAATGCGGCTTTGAGGCACGCCCAGGTATGTATAGGTCTCTCCAGTGTTAAGATGTCTAATAACACTTATATCCGCAAGCTCAGGGTCCTTGGGAACGCCAGTAATCTTTTCTTTCTTCAAATGAACTTTGGCACACTTGTCCAAACCAAAGTCCATCCCAATCTCTCCTGTGTAGTTCTGGACAATATTTATAGCAGTTTGGAGTTTGCTTTTACCAGCGGCATAGATCTTCAGGTCATCCATATAAAATACATGAGTGACCTTATGCTCACGCTGATTAGTGTCGCCGAAGAGGTATCCAGGAGAATTTCGTAGTGCGAGAGATAGAGGCAGAAGTGTGATGCAAAAAAGCAAAGGGCTCATACTATCCCCTTGAAAGACGCCCCTCTGGAAGGTGACCTTGTTCGTCGTCAGACGATGATTCCTAGATGAGATGGTAAATCTAGTTTTCCAAAGAGGCATCAATCTCTCTATGCATCTCACTATATGTGGACGTAACTTCAAGCTTTCCAACAGACAGATGATAAGTCTATGAGAGGTTGAATCGAAAGCTTTCCGGTAGTCAATCCAGGCCATTGACAGGACGCGCTGATGGACTGTAGCGTCTTTACAGACACACCTGTCAATCAGCAGGTTCTCTCGACAGCGTGCTAAACCTTTTTTCGAGCCTCGTTGTTCGTACATCTCTCGCCATACAGGCTCAATTCGTCGAACGATCCTGTTGTTTAGGACAGCTGTAAAGATCTTATACAGTGTGTTTAAACAAGTTATTGGCCTGTAATTCTCTGGTCTGGACAAGTTGCCTTTTTTTCGGTAGGAGTCTAGTGCGTCCTAACACCAGCCACTATGGAATGGGCGTCTCCGACTTTAAATATGAGGTGAATATGCGGGCCAAATGTTGGTGTATAGAAGTAAACTTCTTCCACCAAAAGTTCTTGATACAATCTGGTCCAGCACCGGAAAAGTTCTTCGTGCCTCTAAGTGCTTTTTTCACCTCTTCGGCAGTGACTGATGGGCACTCCTCCTCAGATTTTATGAGGCTGTCGCAAAACTCCTTGAAGCGGATGATATTGTCAGTATCTTCTTTCAACTCTAGTGTTTTCGGGATCTTGTACGCCTCTCTCCAAAAAGTCTCTACCTCCTTGGGCTTGAGTGGATTTTTTTTACAAAAACAGGGGGATCACTGAAGAGGCGTGATGGGTCAGCAAGAAACTGTTGATTCTCCCTGTTCCACCTC
This sequence comes from Andricus quercusramuli, assembly GCA_932178445.1. Classification (NCBI taxonomy): domain Eukaryota; kingdom Metazoa; phylum Arthropoda; class Insecta; order Hymenoptera; family Cynipidae; genus Andricus; species Andricus quercusramuli. The sequence continues at coordinate 26,426 of CAKNXH010062304.1, forward strand.
TCCCTCTTCTGTATCCCCCTCCTTGCGTCAGATAACAGCCTTATTTTGTCAACAATATGCTGCTTGATTGTTAGCAGCTTTGACTTGTTCAGTGTGTGATTCAAGGTGCTTAGTTCTTGGGCGAACTTTCGAACCCTTTCCGTGAATGGTCTACCAGATGTTATGTAGACAATCACACATTGAACACGGGACGCATTGTGTCTTGCCCATCCAATTTTCTTGTTCAGTTGATGCAAGCGTCTTCTGGTCTTCTGATCCATCGTCGGTTTCAGCCTTCGATTTGAATCAGCCAAAGCTCTCGCAGCACCATACACTGAGCAGTTGATGGTCCAGAGGTCGGACTCTTCCGAGATATCTCCACCAAGGGAGGCATCTATTTCAGCCAGATCTTGGGGCTTAAGAGGAACTTGCACGTTAATGTTCCTCCTTGTGCTGAAATTGCGATCATCTTCCAGAAGGTGCCTGCTTTCTGCGGTTGGTCTTAATGTCGTTTCATCTTTGTCTGCAGCTTGTTCAAGCAGCGGTTGAAGAAGCGCTCCGCGTACATCTCCATTTTTCCGGAGGTAGTCGGCTTGATTTCGCAAAGACTGATGCGAAACGTATTGAAGCTCTGGGTGTTTCTGGCACCACAGAGTATGCATACGCGCCATAAAGCCTCCGCGAACAGGGATAATACTGGCATCGTAGCAGTCTAGCACGTCATTCTTAAGTTGATCCGTCCACTCAATGTGGGCGTTTCGCCGGTTTGTCGTCATGTTTCCATCTAAATTATTTTCAGCACCCCGAACTCTAGGATGATCGGCATTGTTTGCCGATCCATTGTCGGGTGCTTTGCGCGTTCGATCGTTTTGAACCGCATCTACAACATTTTGGTGGTTTGTTAGTTTCATTGTTGTTCCCACGAGCTGCTAGGGAAAGGGTTTGTCAATCCTTGTAGAGCCCCGCGTGCAAGGATAAGGCTGATACTCTGAGACGTCGCCCGGTCTCCCAGAGTCACCGTTAAAGACACCTCACCCAGGTGCCATGCAGCTTTCGGCACGGTTCTCACACCTCCGCTTAGGGGTTATTCCTTCGGGACCATCCAGTGCTAGAGTGGAGCCTTGAGGAACCCCGCTCTTGACATCCCATCAGTCAGAAAGCTCACCACTACTATTAATAATTCTGTGAGACCCATTATTAAAATAGGATGCAAACCACTTGATAACAGAGTTTGACACGTTACAGGATTTCAACTATTGTAGGAGTAACTTATGATTCACCATATCAAAAGCCTTCGAAAAATCGAACAGAACAACAATCGTGATCTCCCTATTATCCATTGCTAATTTGAGATCCGTCGTTAGTTCAAGGGAAGCAGTAAGAGTGCTATGCTTAGCCCGAAAACCTGATTGCATCGGGTCAATGGCCTTAGATAATTCCAGAAATTTTGAAAGTTGCAGGTGAACAATTTTTTCAAGTGGTTTAGACAGTGCACATAAAATAAAAATTGGCCGGAAGTGGCCATTATTAATTTTTTAGTTTTGATCTTGGATTTGTAATTAGCGACCTGAAGAATCACCTTGTAGTAAATTTTATTCAAATCGGTTTCGTTTTACAGTTTCAGCTTGCCATATTGGCTCCGCCATTTTGGATTTTGTCTTACAACGATTTACATGTCAGATTCGGATAGGGTATGCAAAAATCTATATGAAAATATGTATAGCACATCAAATGTAAAATCTAAGCGTTATTGGTATTCAATAAACAATTTTTTTTGCCAAAAATTTCATCTTGAACACATATTTTCAAGGTCACCATTTTTTTGATTGACTTTCTCTATAATTTGTCTATATTCGGGAAGTTTTTTTCTTCAATCAAACAAAAAATATCCCTCTAGGTCATTCCGATCCAAAGTTCTACGATTTTGAGACAGAATTTCAAAAAAGGTCCACTGTGTGGCGGTTTGCATCAAATATACGTTTATCAAAGTTCAGATTATGGGCGCCAGTCAGGCCCTTGGTTGTTAAAAAAATTCACTTATAACCCGGCAATACTCGAAAAGATCTGAAATAGCGAAAGGAGAAGGATAAGGAAATCTTCAAGGATCTCGGGGGTGGTTCTTAAAATCATAACGGCCGATTTCTCTTAAAAAGGACTAACAATTCGGTAATTTTTATTTGATTCAACAAAGAAAGGTTTTCAACATTATTTCATATTTTCCCAACATTCACATGCAAAATTATAATAGAATAACACCTCGGAAACCACTAATTGAGGTTTGAAATCAGACTACGACTACGTGGTCGATGGCTCGAAATCCCGAACATGTGGCCACTCAAAATTAACCCGGAATATAAAAAAGTAACAAATCCGCTAACATATCCTACGCACTGATTCGACAAGTAACAAATAAGTCAAAAGAGAGCACTCAAAAAGGGCAAAACTCGGCAACAAAACTCGGCTTCCAAAAGTCAATTTTTCGTGTTTAATCCAAATTTTTGAGTCTAGTCAGAATTTCCTGCAAATTGTTTATTGCAAAATCTCCAAGTTTAGATAAAATCCCTCTAAAGTGGTACTTGGTGCTTGGACATTACTGAAGTTTTCGATCCTTCCTCAAATAGAGTAAATGTTTTTCTCCAATATAATTTAATCAAAACGATACTTTAATCCCCAGCTGAAAATTCCTGTACAGGAACCTCAGAGGATCCTGCGCACGTTCCTTTACATGAACCTGTACAGGTAATATTGATGGTTCCTGTGCAGGACTTTGGCGAAGGAAACTGTGCATGTTCCTGCGAAGGAACTTGTACCGATAAAGGAATCTTTGAATGATCCTGTACAAATTTCCTGTACAGGTTCCTTTGCGAAGTAAATTGAGGCGCGGGTTCCTATACAGAAACACGTTTAATGTCCTTCATAGGAAGCAATCGCGAATATTTATGTCGCTTACAGCTATAAAGCTGCCTTCCCTTTATTCCTTTGCAGATCGAAATCACTATCGAGAAAGCCAAGTCACCAGCGAACCCTCGCAGATCAGTTCCTATGCAGGTTCATGAATAGGATCCTGAGCAGGTTCCTGTACGTGAACCCGCGCCTCGATTCACTTTATAAAGAAATCTGTACAGGATCATTCAAAGGTTAGCTTGTATACAGGTTCCTTTGCAGGACCATGTACAGTTTCCTTCGCCAAATTCCTGCACAAGAACTATGAAGATTACCTGTACAGTAGGGTGGTCCAAAAAATTGGTTTTCGAATTTTTATGGGGACACCCCAGAGATTGGTTCGAATCCACACAAAAATAAATCCATTTTTTTTTTTTTTTGAAAAAAAATTATGTTTAGGAGTGCCGCAAGCCCCATGAAGTTTAACATGTATTTCCCATAAGAAAAAAAGACGTTTTTGTAAATCTTATTCAGAATCCTCAATATTATCTCAATCTAGTTGAAACTCAACATTTCTCTTCACAATTAGCCACAGAATACGAATAAAATATCACTTTTCAAATACCAACACCATAAGTCTGTTTTATAGGGTTTTGCGAGTTTTTCGCGGTAATTATGACTTTTTTTGCGGTTTTTTTCAGTGCAAATTATTTGTGGCACATAAAAGACCATTTCATACTGATGATTAGATGTTCATATAAATTGTTTAAACAAAGACGCGGTTTTTTCACAAATTTTCCATTTGTTGTCCAATTTTCAATTTGAGGGCAGTGATAGTTCATCAATGTTGAAAAGAGTGATTGTTTAAACAACTTATTATTAATTTTAATGATATTCTCTTAGAAAAATGCTACAAAATTGCAGTTTAAAAAAAATCACTTTTAGTCAAATTTTCAATTAAGATAAGTTAAGTGATTAATTAGAGTCAAGAAAATTAATTGTTTAAACAATTTATCATAATTGTTTATAATATTATATTTGAATAATGCGAGGCTTCCGTTTCCAGCGCTAATAGTGAATACACGCGTCTTGGAAATACTGTCTTCTTTTTGGCTCGAGTGAAGGGATAGAGGTGTTTTTTGGAGTGAAAAGGTTTGGTGAGCGGAGTGTTGAGAGGCGGCGGACGAAAGTGATTGAGTGGAAGGGTTGAGCAGGGCAGAGAAAGGATAAAAAAGAGAAAAAGAGGTGAGTGTGTGATTTTGGAGTTTAGAATCGGAGTCCGATTTATACTGGTGGTTTGCGAGGTGGTAGCAGACCAGGTGTGTGGGAGTTTAGCAGTGAACGTGCACGGGATATAGCGGGAAGTGAGAGGGTTAAAGGCGGCACGTGACAACTTAGCTTAGTAGGTAAGTGGTAAAATCGTAGGGTAAGATGCCGGTAATTAGAAGTCCAGCACGAAATGACTACGCACGAGGGCACCACGAGTCGGCAAATGAATCTGAAGATGGGAGATCGAGTTCGGAGCCGAGCAGAGCGACGGGCGAAGGGAAGGGGGCGGGTGAGATAAGCAGCGACGAGGGAGAGAGGGTCGAGACGCCAAGTAAAGGCGGGGAGGGAGGAGCGGCAGAATTCGCGCGGCAGAAAGGAACCAGTCGTAGGAGTAAGGGCAGACCGACGAACCGTGAAAGACTCGCTAGCACGAGTAACACGGGATCTAGAGAATTCCTAGCTAGGTGGCGTTCAAAGAGTGCAGGGACAGATTCAGAAATTGAGAAATCGGAGGATAGCAAGAGGGATAGAGAAGAAGGGGAAGAAGAGGGGGTGGAGGATAAGCTCACAAAGAGAAGCAAAATAAAGACACCGACAGAGAGTCCCAAGGTAGGAGGGGATAATATAATAGAAAATCTAATAAGGGAACTAAGATATGAAATGAATAGAGGGATAGAAGAGGTGAAGAAACAGGGGAGGGGTACGGAGGGGATGATACTGAAAGTAAAAGAGAAGTGGGAGGAGTGGGAAACTTGCTGGAAAGAGGAAAAAGGAAAAGTATGAAGTAAACTAGAAAAGATGGAGAATATACAGAGAATTAGTGAGGAGGAAAGGATAAAGGAAATAAGGCAGTTGGAGGAGAGAGTGCGTAACTTAGAATGCAGATCTGAATGCGAAAATAATCGTGAGGGCCAGGGGAGAGGGGAGGAGAAAGAAGGGGAGGGGAACTTAAGAGAGGAAAATGGGAGAATGAGATATAGATTGCTAGGACTAGAGAGGAAAATGGAGGGGGAGGAAAGAGAAAAGAAAAAGAGAAACGTAGTGATCAAAAAAATGCAAGTGGAAAGCGAGACGGGAAGGGAAGAGGTAGAGAAACTTATGAGAGACATAGGGGCAAATGTCAGGGTGGAGGAAATAAAGGGAGTGGGCAGTAAGCTAGAAGGAAAGTCTAGGGTCTACGTCGTCAAACTGGGAAGTGATGAGGACAAGAAAGAGGTGATTATGAAAAAGAAGGAGCTCAGGGGAAGAAAGGAAAGAATTGATGAAGATATGACATGGAAGGAGAGAAAGAGAAGATGGGTAATTGAAGAAAGAGCATGGTAGGAAAGGAAAAGAGGGAGTAGGGTAAGAATAGGGAGAGACAGACTGTGAATAAATGAGACAGTTTGGATATGGGATGAAGAAAGGGAGGACTTAAAAGTAGGAGAATGGTCACAGGGTAGAAGGGGAGAAGAAGGGAGTAAGAAAGAGGAGGAAGTGATGAGGTTTGCAGAAGAAACGAGGAAATGAAAGAGAGGAAAAGGGGAAGAGAGGGTGAAAAGGGGATAAAAGTAGCGTTCTGGAATGTGTCAGGATTAAAAAATAAGGATAGAGGTTTCTGGGAGGAGCTAAATAAATGGGACGTAATAATGATGAGCGAAGCGTGGATAAATGAGAAGGAATGGAAGGTTCTTCAAAGGAACGTACCAAAAGGCTACATTTGGACAATGCAGGAAGCAAGAAAGGAACATGAGAGGGGAAGGAGAATGGGAGGCATGGTGTCAGGGGTGAGGAAAGAATTGGTAATAAAACGGAAAGAAGGACACAATGAGCCAGATATGGAGAGTACTATAGGCAGGAGAATAAAAGTGGGAGAGTAAAAGTGGAAGTGGTGTGCATGTACAGAAGAAGAGGAGAAGAGGATGGGTGGAAAATAATAAAAAGATGGATGGAGGAAGAAAAGGAAGAGTTAGTGTTGATAGGGGGTGATCTAAACGCATGGACAGGGGAATTGGGGGGAGAAGTGTTTGATGAGGAAAATTAAATATTTATCAGAAAGTCGAAACACCGAGAAGTGGACAGAGAAGGCAAACTACTCTTGAATATGGTCGGAGAGGCAGGATGGTTCATATGTAACGGAAATATAAGAGGAGATGAATAGGGGGAGTTGACGTACGTAGGAAAGGGAGAAAGAGCGATTGATTACATCCTGGCTGAAGAAAGGATAAGAAAGATCATAGATAAAATGGAAGTTGGAAATAATATAGGTTCTGAACATTTCCCGGTAATTGCGACTCTAAAAAGCGAAGGAGGGAAGAGAGGTAGAAGAGAAAGGAATAGGGTGACAGTGGATAATGCTAAGATGGGTAGATGGGGAGGAGAAAAACTTAGAGAATACAAAGAAAAGATGGAGAATGAGACTGAAGTAAATACACAGGAGGAAGATATGGACAGGTTGGTAGCAAAGTTAAGGGAAAGGATAGAGGTGATAAAGAGAGAGGTAAGGCCGCAAGAGGTGCAGGATGGGAAAAAGAAAGGATGGTGGGATGCAGAGTGTAGGGAGAGTAAGGAAAATTTGAGGGAGTATTTAAAAAGATGGAGAAAGGGAGAGTTGGAGAAAAAAGAATACAATAAAAGGAAAAAAGTGCATGAGAAGTTATTGGACGAAAAAAAAACAGAAGGCAAAAAACAGATATAAGGAAGAGGTAGAGAAAGCAGTAAGGGAGGGTAGGCAGTGGGAAATAATAAACAGGGAAAGAGGAAGAATGAAAGGGATAAATGAAGAAATTGAGATGAGTGAATGGTCACAGTATTTTAAGAAGCAGTTAGGAGGACTAGAGAATATGGTAAGAGGAGAAGGCAGGAAAAGAGTGGAGGAGGAGGAGGATGCAGAAAATGAGATAAGTAGAGAGGAGGTAAAGGAGGTGACAAAAAAGCTCCAAAAAGATAAGGCTACAGGAGAGGATGGCATAGAAAACGAGGCTCTGAAATACGGAGGAGAGGGGGGGCAGGAAGAGATATGGAGAATATGCAATAAGGTGTGGAAGAGAGAAGGGTGGCCAAAAGAATGGAGAACGGGTTTGGTAGTATCAATAATCAAGAGAGGAGAGGGTAAAAAGACAGATGAATGCAGAGGAATCATACTTATGTCGGCGGGATATAAAATTTATGTAGAAATAATAAAGAAAAGGCTAGAAAGACAGGTCGAGGAAAAAGGGAGGAAGAAGGGAAAGTTGTTAGCACTGTTTATGGATTTCAAAGCAGCGTTTGATTCGGTAAATAGGAAGGTGCTCTGGGAAACCCTAGATGAGAGGGGAGTGGACAAAGGGTTAAGAGAAAGGATCAAGGAAATTTTCGTGGAAACCAGAGCGAGGGTGAGAGTAGGAACACAAAAAGGAGAGCCGTTCTGGACGGGAAGAGGAGTCAGGCAAGGTTGTCCACTCAGTCCGCTTTTATTTAGTATCCTGTTGTCAGACCTAGAAGAGAAGTTAGAAAGGAAGGGTAAGGGAGGCGCGATCCTGGGTAATAGTAAAATATACTCTCTCGCGTATGCGGACGATATAGTTTTGTTAGCGGAAGAGGAAGGAGGATTGAAGCTAATGATGAGAGTTTTCGAAGACTACGTGAGAGAGAAGGATCTAACGGTAAATGTAGGAAAAACAAAAATAGTTTATTTCAGTAATAGCAAAAGTAAAATAGAATATGAATGGAAGATGAGTGGCGAGATTGTAGATCTAGTCGAGGAGTTCTGCTACCTAGGTTTCTGGATGGAATCTGGGGGAGGAAATGAGTTACAGGTAAAAAGGAGGCTTGAGAGTGCGAGTAAAATAATGGGACAAGTGTGGGGTATAGGTAAGAGAAGATTCAAGGATGACTGGAAGACGAGAGTTTGGATGTTTGACGTGTTAGTGTGGTCAGTAATGAGCTATGGAGTAGAGATTTGAGGATGGAGGGAATGCAAAGGGATAGAAAGTGCACAGGAAAGGTTCTTGAGATGGGTAATGGGAGTGAGTTGGAATTGTCCAGGGTATATGTTGAGAGAACTAAGTAGAGAGAAAATGGTAATAATGCAACTAAAAAGAGCGTAGAATTTCGAAGAGAAGCTAAAAAGGGGGGAGGGGAGTAAGCTAGCGACAGCATGTCTGAGGGAAATACAAATTAGAGAGGAGAGGGGCAACATGGACCGATCGAAATGGGAGGAGGGCAGAATGCAGATGAAAAGAAAATGTGGGTTAGGAGAGGCAAATAGAGAGTGGCAGCAGGTAGAGCAGGACATGATAGTAGAACAGAAAGAAGAGCGATGGGATCAAATCGTGACGTCAAGATATAATAGATGGTATAGGGTAGTTAAGGACGAAACAGAGCCAGAATATATGAAAAAGGTAAAAAAGGAGAGCAAATGGAACCGAGTGATCAGGTTCAGAATGGGTGAAGGGATGAGGGAATGCTGATATTGGGAGAATGAAGAAGAGAGAGCATGCAGAGTGTGTGGGTATGAACTGGAGACATGGAAGCACGTGTTAGAGAGATGCACAGGGGATGAAACGGGAGGAGAGAGCGTGAATGATAGAGTAAGATGGATTTTGGATGAAAATGGTCAAGGTGAGAAAGGGATGAGAAATGTGGAAGAACTAAGAGACAGGGTAGGTGGCAGGGGTTAGGGTTGAGCCAAAAGGGGACTTCAAGAACAGAAAGTTAACCCTCAGTTACCCCACGGGGGTCAAAATGACCCAGAGGTTTTTTCAAAGCGGTGCCATTTCTGTATAGGCTAAGGGAGCGGGCCAGGACCCGGGGGGGGGGGGGGGGGGAGTTTAGAGGTCCTAGTCCATGCTGAACCCATGATCGGACTCAGTTCGGTTGGTTACGCCGAAAGCGACAGTGTGAAAGTTCAATTTGTGCCTTTTGGACCCCCGTGGGGTAACAACGTTACAAAAAGTGATCTGAAGACAAATACAAAACGTAAGTGAAAATAATTATATTGAAATGTTGTGTTTTCTTGATTGTATAGAAATTTCTCCCCGGAAACATCCATCGACAGAGATTGGTTGTGAAGCAAGGCCTTTCGTGTTTCACAGGTAAAGAGAACTATATATTTGTGAAGAAAATTATAATAATATGATTTTTCAAATGAATTTTCAAATTTAAAAGTTAATATTTTTCTTATTTTATAGAAATTTGAATAAACAATATCAATATTTTTCTCATATTGTTGAAAAAATGATTATATGATTTCGCCAATATTTTCATTTGAGAAATATTTTTCTTTTTTTTTCAGAAACGGAAATGGAGACGCGTTCTTGCACTCGATGTGCTGCGAACATATCAAAAAGCATGGTACAAATGTCTGCGTTGTAATAGAGCCATGTGCCATGAACATACGACAACACTGTGCCAATATTGCGCACAATAAAATAACAATTGTATGTCGAAAAATCCAATAAATTTCGCAATTTTCACATGTTGAAATAATTATGCTTTTTAAAACCGATCATTATGTCACCTATATCACCTAAAAATGTGACTCTTGAGCTTTAAAAATCACTATACATAAACACTTTTATCTTCATTTGACTTCGAATTATATCATTTTGAAAAAAAAATATTTCACATTTTGTAATCAAATTTTTTTTTGTTAATTCTGATACAGATTTCTTAATTTTTATTTTAGAATTATTTGATTAGCATAGCCTTTTAGAGCACAAAAAAACCTTTTCACTGACAAAAAATTGACTCTAATTAACCGATCTGTCGCTGAGATACAAACCTGAGAAGACGGGCCGGGGCTTTTTGATCCCCGTGGGGTAACAACGTATACTAAAATACGTGGGGTAACTGAGGGTTAAAGATGTGGAGTCGAAAACTAAAATTGTGAGCTGAATGTGGCTCAGGCGAGAGGAAAAGAAAGCCCCTGGAGGCACGATTAATAGCATAGCAGAGGCATAGTTGTAAAGTAGAATTAAGACGTCGAATTTGTAGTAGTAAGGTAATATTAAGTAGTCAGTAAGCTATTTTTGTAAACGATGTACAGGGAACGGAGCCCTCAAACCCGTAAAAGGGAGAGTAAATAAACATACATATTTGATTAATGCTACACGGAGAGAAACATCAGCGTTTGAAACGACGAAAGGGCATCGTAGTCCAAAACGACGACTCATCGTCGTCGGAGACGACGAATATCGTCGTTGCATCGTACGAATCGCTTCGTCGTTTGAAACGACATGGGCGGGGCTTATTTTTGGTTGCAGCGCGATCATCGTTTCAAGCCACGATCCACGTCGTTTCAAACGACGAGAGTCGTGGTTGCAAACGACGATACGTATCGTCGTTTTGAACGACGATTTCGTCATTTCAATCTACAGTTCTCGTCGTTTTGAACGACGATCAAGACTCGTAGTTTCAAACGACGAATAAGCGTCGTTTCAAACGCTGATTTTTCTCTTTGTGTAGAAAGATGCGTTTTTTTTTATTTCTGACTTTTTGTCCAATTTTCATTTGGAGTGAAGTAATAATGAATTCAAGTTAACAAAATAATTGTTTAAACAATTTATTATCATTGTTAATAATATTCTCTTTGCTTAGTTGGTAAAATATTGCGGTTTTTTCTGAAATTTTCAACTGTTAGTCTATTTTTCATTAGGCGTGACTTAATAATTAATTATATTTAGCAAAAATAATAGTTTAAACAAATTATTATTGTTTATGACTATCTTCATCCATATCAATGCCTGATGGTTGCGGTTTTTCGGCAATTTGTACCTTTCTGTCCTTTGTTCACTTAGTGAGGTAATAATTAAAGTTAACAAAAAAGTGTTTTAAACAATTTAATATTGATTTCTGCCTCTTCTGTAAAATAGCTTTTTTTCTTTAAATTAATTTCTTTTAAGCATTAAGAAAAGAGCAAAAAAAATTCATTTAAAACAACAATACCATTCGAAAAGTCATTTTTATTGTGGTTGACTTATTATTTGTTCATAAATAAAAAGGCGATGCAAAGTTAAAGATTTTAGAAAAAACCGCCACTTTCTAGCACTTATATAAGAAAAGATAGTTATAAACAATATTAAGTTGTCTAAACAAATTTTTTGTTCACTCAAATCAGGGCTCGCCAGAATGCAGTCTTTGACTGACAAGACTGACAGTGTCAGTGACGAAGACTAGGTCAAATAGACCTCAATAAATTTTCGTCGAACTTGTCCTTCGACTGGTCCCTAATCCTTCACGGTAAATTACAGTTTGAAAAAATGTATTGCGAACTCAAGTAGAAAAAAATCAGACCCTTCGGTGTGAACAATAAGCCTGAATAAGCCCAAATGAACCGTGACCGTAAAGACCGTAACCCTTTCCAGGATTCCTGGAAACCGAAGAAAAAAATGACAGAAACACTTATTGTCAGTCTCGCACTTGTGTCAGTCTGCACCTGCTGAAAGTGGTGAGCCCTGACTTAAATTAATTACTACCTCACTAAATGAAAAAAAGGACTGAAAGGTAAAAATTGCCGAAAAACCGCAACTATCAGTCACTGATATAGATGAAGATAGTCATAAACAATAATAATTTGTTTAAACAATTATTTTTGCTAATTCTATTTAATTATTAAGTCACGCCTAATGAAAAATAGACAAACAGTTGAAAATTTCAGAAAAAAAAAACCGCAAAATTCTACCAATCAAGCAAAGAGAATATTATTAACAATGATAATAAATTGTTTAAACAATTATTTTTTTAACATGAATTCATTTTACTTTACTCCAATTGAAAATTGGACGAAAAGCCAGAAATTTCAGAAAAAAAACTGCATCTTCCTAGCATTATTCAAATATAATAATAATAATAGTAATAACAAATTGTTTGAACAATTAATTTATTTGACTCTAGTTAATTATTAAGCTTATCTTAATTGAAAATTTCACTAGAAGTGAATTTTTTTTAAACTGCATTTTTGTAGCATTTTTCTAAGAGAATATTATTAACATTAGTAATAAATTGTTTAAAAAATCACTCATGTTAAGATTGATGAATTATCACTTTCCTCTAATTGAAAATTGGACAACAAGTGCGAAATTGTTGAAAGAACCGCGTTATCAGTATGAAGTGGTCTTTTACGTGCCAGAAACAATGTTCATTGAAAGAACCACAAAAAAAGTCATAATTAGCGCGAAAAACTAGCAAAACCCATTTTTCCACTTACGAGGTTTCTTTGGGACCCTATAAAACAGACTTATGTTGTTGATATTTAAAAAGTTATATTTTATTCTTATTCTACGGCTAATCGGGAAGGGAAATGTTGAGTTTCAACTCGATTGAGATAATATTGAGGATTCTCAATAAGATTTACATAAACTTATTTTTTTATTATGGGAAATACGTGTTAAACTTCATGGGGCTTGCGGCACCTCTAAACATCATTTTTTTTAAACAAAAAAATTTATTTATTCTTGTGTAGATTCGAACAAATTTCTGGGGTGTCCCCATAAAAATTTAAAAAAAAATTTGTCAATGCATTTTTGAACCACCCTACTGTACAGGTTCGTGTACAGGAACATGTGCGGGATTAATGTTCTAAAGAGTTTAAGTTCTCCGAGAAATTCTCACGAGCACGAGAATATGCTCGAGAATATGTTTGCCCTTTATGTGCTTTGAGAATTTAGTGAGCATTTATGAGAATTTTGAATTGGGACTTAAAAAATCGTATTTTCTGCTTTCATTGATAATATTTACATTATTTAAATTTCGAGGGAAAATGCATCGTTTTAAATAAGAAAGGGTGCTCAATTTTAATGATAAAAGAAGTCAATAACCCAATTTCTAAATTCTTTTAGGTATAAAACCAACCATACACCTAGGAGATTAATAATGTTAATGCAGAATAAATTTTGTTTCTAAATATACTTAAAACACCTTTTAGTTGTGTTTTCAAGATAAATTTTCAACCAAAGAAATCAATTTTCAACTAAAATGATGAATCTTCAACCAAAAATATGTATTTTTAACCAAATAGTTGAATTTTCCACCCGAAAGATTAAGCTTCTTACAAAATAAATGAATTTTCATATTAAAAAAATCAATTTTCAACCAAAATTAGAATAGTTAAAATGTCAGAAAAATAAATGCTCAATCGAAAAAAACGAATTTTCAAACAAAAAAATATATTTTTTTATAACAAAAAATTATTTTTTAACCAGGAACAGAAGGATTAAATTTTCAGTTAAGACGATCAATTTTCAAAAAAAAATATAAAGTCTCATGAAAAGAATTCTATTTTAAACTAAAAAAGATAAATTTACAGACCAAAAATATAATATTTCAATTTTCACATAGAAAAGAAAATTTAAAAAAAAACTAGTTTTCAGCAAAATTAATGGATTTCCAACTAAAAAAATTAATTTTCAAATAGAAAGAAATGAATTTTGAACAAAAAATATGAAATATTGTCAAAGTAGTGGATTTTTCAATCCAAAAGATGAATTTTCTATTAAAAAAATCAACTAAATAGTTTTTTTTTCAATGAAAGAAATGAATTCTTAACAAACAAAAAAAGAATAGTTTAATTTTCTACAAAACAAATAATTTTTTAACGAAAAAAATTACTTAAATTCAAATTTATTCAGAATTATTTGAAAAAAATTACATTTCTATCACAAAAAGGTAATTTTTCCACAGAAAATGGAATAGTTAAAGGGAATTTTCAACCCGAAAGATGAATTTCCTACAAAAAAAAGACATATTTTCAACAAGGTTCATGAATTTTCATCTAGAAAAACTCAATTTTCAACCAAAATTAGAATAGTTAAAATGCCAGAAAAATAAATATTGAACCAAAAAAAAAAAACGAATTTTCAAGTAAAAATATTTTTTTTTCATAAGGAAAAATTATTTTTGAACCATAAACAGAAGAATAAAATTTTCAGTTAAGATAATCAATTTGCAATTAAAAAAAAAAATTCACAACTAAATAATTCAATTTTATACTAAAAAAGATAGATTTATAGAATAAAAATATAATATTTTAATTTGCAATTAGAAAAGTTAATAAAAAAAACGAGTTTTCAGCAAAATTATTAAATTTTTTATTTAACTTAAAAATTAATTTTCAACTTTGTATGTATATTTGAACTCTCCCTTTTACGGGTTTGAGGGCCTCCGCTCCCTGTACATATATTTACATTTCATCCTTAGTCTACCTTAACCGCTACTTATTTTCTAATGCAACGCCTTACACACTAACAATCATATTAGTACTACACTTAGACTAGAGACAATGAGCGATCTTCCCGGGCTTCCGTTTTCACCAAACAGATAATTTTTTAACGGAAAAGAATACTTTTCTATCATAAAAGGTAAATTTTCCACAAAAAATGGAATAGTTTAAGTGAATTTTCAACTAAAATGATAAATCTTCATCTAATCAAAATTTATTTTTCAACCAAATACATAAATTTCAATCTAAAAGTATAAATTTTCTACCAAAAATAAATTAGGCTAATTTTCTGTTAGTAAAATAAATTTACAAACAAAAACCAAGTGAATTTTCAGCAAATGTATTTTCAACCAAAGAAGTTAATTTTTAACGAAAAAGATGAAATTTCAACTAATGAGAGTACTTTTTTACCAAAAAAGACGAATTTTCAACAAATAGTTCATTTTTCACTGAAAACAGATAAATTTTCAACTAAAAATAGAACAGTTAAATTTTCAGTAAAAACAATTAATTTTCAATTAAATGAAAGTCAATTTTTAACGAATTAGTATAATTTTCAACCAAGAAGATTGAATTTCTATCAAAATAGATCAATTTTAGACAAAAAAGGGAAATATATTTCCAGTTAAGAACATTAATTCTAAATAAGAAAAATCTCATTTTCAACCAAAATGATCAAATTTCACATTTTCAACCAATAAGATGAATTTTTAACAAAGTACATGAATTTTCAACCAAATATTTGAATTTTTAAAAGAATTTTCAACCAAAAGGATGAATTAGTCGCTAAGAACATTAAATATTCTCCCACAAAATTCGAGTTTTTAATGAAATACAGGAATTTTAAACTAGATATTTGCATTTTCTACTTGAGATAAATTTTGAACTAAACATGTACGAGTTAAGTTCTCAGTTAAAACAATTAATTCTCATCTAGAAAACTTAATTTTCAACAAAATAATTAGTATTAATAATTAGTAGTTACTTCCAACTAAGTAGTTGAATTTTCTACCAAAAAAGATCAATCTCAACGGAAAATATGATACATTATATTTCAGTCCACAAAAAGGATTTTAATTTTATACCAAAAACAGTTGAATTCAACCAAAAAGATGAATTTTCAACAAAATGGTTTAAATCCTCAAGCAAAATAGAGTAATTTTCATCCAAATAGTTGCGATTTTTAAACATAATAATAAAATTAATTTCAACTTTAATTTATTGAGAATTCCCTAACTCTGTCAGGTTTTCCCTGACATTCCCTGACTTTCTGGAATTACCTGACCTGTAGTAACTCTATAATTTAAAAAAAGTATATTTTTATTTCACTCTAGACTGTTATTGTAAAAATATATGAATTAGTTATGATATATAATTGTTTAAACAATAAGTGCTTTAAATTCTCCTTAATGCTCTATAAATGCTCTGTTCGAGCTTAAATGCTGAGCATATTCTCGAAAGCATTTGCTCAACACAAATTCTTGAGCATTTAAGAACTCTATGCGGGATCCTCCGAGGTTCCTGTATAGTAATTTTCATCAGGGTCCAATATAATCGAAGGATTGTTTTATCCAATATAATCAAAAGACATTTTAATCAAATATTCCCAATAGCACGAAACGTTTATGGCACGTTCCGCGGGCTCCTTCAGAACGTGTACAATGTCCGCCCCTTGGGAACGTTCCACTGGGACCTGAGGGGAACCTTCCATTATTGTTATTTTTAACAACAATTATCTCGTAAACCGTAAGAGATGGTATGAATGGATGTTATTCTTGAGTTTTGAGTACCGCATGTACTGCACTATAATATGATATCCGGGAACGTTCCGTGCTATTAGGGATAATCACAAGACATTTGAATCCAATATAATCAGAACTTGACTCCTGTTGCCTCTGCAGACCAAAAGCGAAAGTGCAAACAGATTTTGTGGTTTTTTCCCGCCTGTTGGCTTTTTTCCCACAAATAATAAACGTTACTTTAAACTCCAGTCATGTCAAATTTCTCTCCGATTGTGTAACAATGCCCAAACGGGTAACACACAACAACTTCTTGTTGTTCGATCATTCTTCGGGGAGATCAGCCGCCCACTCCCGTGTATTGGATCTCACAAGAGTGGGCGATGGTTGGGGCCCCCTCATCCCCACCCTTTTTTTTTCATTATGCGACGTTCCACGATGGTAAACTCGAGGGGTGCTCGCATCAAGGTGTGTTCCATGGACATAGGAAGGTAGGGGATTAGGTATTGTCATTGCGGGGTGGATTGGTTCAGAGGGTACGGCCGCCATCTTAGCACGTTACAAATATATATATATATATATATACACTGTGTTTCTGCAATCGTACGAAGTACGAAAGTTATCGTATAACTTGTTTTTTTTTACAAGTTTGCATTTATTTTCTCTTGTAAGAAGAAAGCTTTTAAAGTTAGGTTTCACATATAAGTAGAAAATATTTGAATGTGCCCATCAGTCAATGCCGAAGAAGTGAAAAAAGCACTTAGAGGCACGAAGAACTTTTCCGGTGCTGGACCAGATTGTATCAAGAACTTTTGGTGGAAGAAGTTTACTTCTATACACCAACATTTGGCCCGCATATTCACCTCATATTTAAAGTTGGAGACGCCTATTCCGCAGTGGCTGGTGTTAGGACGCACTAGACACCTACCGAAAAAAGGCAACTTGTCCAGACCAGAGAATTACAGGCCAATAACTTGTTTGAACATACTGTATAAGATCTTTACAGCTGTCCTAAACAGCAGGATTGTTCGACGAATTGAAGCCTGTATGGCGAGAGATGTACGAACAACGTGGCTCGAAAAAAGGTGTAGCAGGCTGTCGAGAAAACCTGCTGATTGACAGGTGTGTCTGTAAAGACGCTGCAGTCCAGGGTTGCCAGGTGACCGAACACTGAAATCGCCATTTTTATGGTTGGAAATCGCCAAATCATCGCCAACCTTAAAAATGCAAATATCGCCAGAAAAGAGCCAATTTAAAAATATAGTTGCCAACTTACAATTTTCACTTATCGACACAAAATAGCCAGCTCAAATACAAAATCGCCAGATTTTTCACTATAATCGACGCAAAATAGCCAGATTTTTCAGTAATCGCTAAAAAATAGCCAGCTCAAATTAAAAATCGCCAGAATAGACGCCAGTCGCCATACCTGAAAATTGGTCGCCATCTGTCAAAAAAAAAAATCGCCAATTTGGCGACAAATCGCCAATACTGGAAACCCTGCTGCAGTCCATCAGCGCGTCCTGTCAATGGCCTAGATTGACTACCTACATAGTGAGATGCATAGAGAGATTGATGCCTCTTTGAAAAACTAGATTTACCATCTCATCTAGGAATTATCGTCTGACAACGAACAACGTCACCTTCCAGAGGGGCCCTTGACATTTTTTTTGGATGGCGGTTGCTCTTAGTGGTACCCTGCGGTGGTTGTTCAACTTTTTTTTTTTTTTTTTTAAATATATATATATACACAGGGTGTCCCAGGCTCAAGTGTCCGGACTTATATAGCCGTATAAAAATAAAAAAAATAAATCTAAAATTCCTTTTCCAAAAATCAGTTGAAGTTTTAGTTTTTGAGTTATAAAATATTTAAGCTGGTCCAATCAGGAGCGCCGTATGAACAGCCGTTCATACGCTTCGATAACACTGCGCTGAAATCCTGTTCACGCACACACGGCTGTTTATACAGCGCTCCTGATTGGTCCAGTTTAAATATTTTATAACTTGAAAACTAAAACTTCAACTGATTTTTCGAAAAGGAATTTTCTATTTATATTTTATATTTTTATACGGCTATATAAGTCCGGACACTTGAGTCTGGGACACCCTGTATATGTATTACTGATTTATTATTTTATAATACTTAATTAAACTGGCAGGCAGAAAAGTTGTAAGAGTAAGAGAGATAGAGAGCGCAAAATTGGACAAAAAATACTCTGTATCTCTTTTACTCTTACAACTTTTCTGCCTGCCCCAGGCAGGCAGGCAGAGGTGTGAAGGCACAATTATACTCAATCCCCTCGCCTAAGTTTGGGAGGACGTGCCCTGTCCCCTACCTTCCTATGTCCATGGTGTTTTCACAAACATAAGGTTACAAACGATATTCATGAACTAGAGGAAAAACTAAGAACTATGTAATCACGATTCAAAACTGTAGATAATTTTCAGTACCAGCATATATAAAAATAAACAATAATCATCGATATGACATTCGGTAGTTCGACAATCGATACATGAGTTAACAAGTTTTACGAAGCGATACGTGCGTCGATTTACTCGGCACAATTCCTTCAAAATCGACTGGATTCCGTCATTGATAAGTCCAATCCATCCAATTGCCGAGTCTGCCGGCCAACAAGGCCATTTCTCTTGGTCGAGAGTCGTATGTTCACGACGTGAGGTTTTTTCACGTCACACGCCCTGGTGACATCGCGTTCGATGATTGAGGTCCTGCAGAAGATGGTGGGCGCAGGGCGAGAATCTGATTGTACTGATTGATCATAATCTATCACAATTGCAACTGAGAACCAACAAGGCCGAGTTTTGCAGGACCCAGACTCACACCTCACTCACACCTCAGTGACATGGCACGCGGAGGCATGCAGAAGATGGCAGCGTCGTGCGAGGCTGATTGGGCCGAATGCTATGGCCTGCCATTAACTCGGACTGCGTTCGGTAACCATGAAGATGGAAGTGAGGGTGGATTATGAGTTAGTCATCTTTCCTTTATTCTGGGTACTTTGGAAACCTTGGTTAAACGCTTTGAATATGGATTTGAGCTTCCAAGAGAAAAAAATTGGCCCCCCCCCCCCTACTAAAAAAAAGTCAGGAATCGTCACAAATGGTCAGAAGTTTTGACGATTCCTGAACATCCTCACCATTCCTGACGAGTCTGACGATTTCTGAAGATATGCTAATTCACATCCTATCAGGTAACTCATCGGCTAGGACAGCAGGTAGGCCAACCCAAAAGGATTAAAAATTGAAAATAAATTTTTTTTCAATGTTGCATATATAGATTCAAAAGTTAGAAATTCAGAATCTACGGGTTTCGACGATTTCAGATACCTAAAAATTTTCCTAAAAAATTTTTAATTAGATCAAATATAATGTATCTTGTAAAGAGAAAGAGATACGTCAAAACGGACAAAATTTTCAGATTCACCTTCAGAGGCATTCAATATATAAATATTATTAATTAAATATAAGTAAAAAGAGAATATGCATAAATAAATATAAATAAATAATATAAATAACCTGGGAAATATAAAAGGGATCAGGTTTTATGGCATTCCATTCTTGGACCCCTAATAAAAGGATTATCCTTCGAACCCAAGCTCTGACGATTTCTGAACATTTCTCACGAATTCTGACTTTTCCTGACGATTTCTGCCGAGAAACGTAACAAAAGTGGTCAGAAATGGTCAGAAGTCCTGGCATTTTTTCTGACGATTTCTGTCTTTTTTTTAGTAGGGCAATAATCATTCGATGCGCTAGCATTTTGAATTGATTTTTTGAGGCGAGTTTTGTAGGTTACATTAGCCCTTACATGATCCTCAAAATTGCGGTCAACTGCGTTTGTGATAGGTTTGGACAATTTTAATCAAGTAGAATTTTTCAGCTTTATTCCAAGCCTAGTGAGCACCGTTTGCTTTTATTTATTTGAGGCATAAAAGCACAGTGGGCCAGGAGACACTCGAAAGTGGCAACAATTCAAGGAACTATCGCATTTTCATCAAACTGTTCTACTATTTTTCAAAATTCATAGCACTTTCGACACTATTTTTAAAATCTCTGAAGTGACTAAATTGAAAAAAATTACTAGAAAAATACCTGAAAGAAAAAACATGCGAAATTTAATTGCATTGTATCATATTCGGCGGCTTTATAACTCGGAAAATTTGAATTTTGTGTACAATATTTACATTTTTCAAACTATAAAGCCGCCGAATACAATACCACTCTGGGACATACCTATTTACAAATGTAATATACAAAATACCTTTATAATTATAAAAAAAGTCTTCATCATTTATATTATATTAGTAGCCGGATGAATTTACATGAAGAAATTTATCTAGCATCTAGCACGCTGTTGTGTCCGGACAAATTTGTTCAGGTAAATTCATCCGGCTACTGGCAATCTGCTTAGCCGGACAAATTGACTTGCCTTCATTCGTCCGTCTACACGAATATGTATCCGCAGCCAAATTGTTTTCGTTTGAAATTTTTTCTGCAAACTGCCATCTATAAAGACATAATGAAGCGCACCGCGTAATAGATCTTTTCAATTAAATTCGGCAGTTAGTGTTGTCCATCGGCGGTCGCCATGACACTTGCCGCGAGTTAAAAAAATGATATCCTTTTGGTTATCCAAGGTAAAAATGTTTGCAAATTTGTATATTTGAAACTCATTTTTCGTGTGATACTTTTGTATCTATAAATGAAAGTTTGATAAAAAAAATGATCGAGAAGAACTCAAAACAGTGAAATAAGGAGATTTTAACACTTTGGGGAGCATGTGCGAGGTTAAGATTACCATATATTTATTTTCAGGCATTATAAAAAGAGTTGTGCTATTGCAATCTTTATTTAATTAATAAATTAAGCACTTATACGATAGGGAAGTTAATATTTCTATAAAAAACGTTAGATAGTTGCATGTTATAGAAGTTGGGTTAGATTGAGGCTATGAACATATAATCTTGCATTTTGTGTATTATGCATGGTCAGCCGTATGGTAGTGCTTAGAATGCACAGGGTAAAAGTATCCTGAGAATCGACGACGGCCATCGCAGCGCTGATTGTTCATGAGGCCTACTATCTGTTTCAAAAATCCAGGCCCCTATACAAATCATTTAATATCTCAATCAAAAGAAATTGCTTGAAAAAAGGAAAATCATCTTGTCAATCCTCATTTCATTACGAATAAGTACGATATCATTGGATTGCGATGCGCCCATAAGTTTCGATGCAAATTCACAGTGAAGGTGAAAAAGATGGTTAAAAGCACCTTCTATAATTTGGTCAACTTTCGACCGTTCTATTTCGTGGAAAAATTCCTGCATTTTTTGGCAAAAAATCGAGTAGTTAGCTTGAAGTTTTATTTATGAGTACGTTTTAGAAAAGTGCAAAAATATTTATAACTTTAGTGTCGGCAGTAAATAAAAGCGAAGGATGCTAACTCAGCTTCTAATCAAGCTGGAAGGCTCCACTAAGGCCTACAATTTTTCAAAAAAATCAACAAATTTAATGGTGGGCTTTTAAAATTTGTTAATTACATCAATAGCATGCTATTGCATATTGTTTTTTTTATATTTTTTTTTCTACGGTAGTCAACTACATTTGTAATCGATACGTTGAAGGGGTTGCCGTCCGCTATTGTCAATGTCGGTTGACCCACGTGGCATATTCTACCAGATGTACGAAAGTTGAAGAAAAAAAGGTCACTTTATGAGGCGAAGTATCAAGCAGGATATCGATACCCTGGAACCCGCTGAGAATATCATCCACTTCTTTTGTGCCTCCAGTCCCAAAAAAAGCCGAAACAAATAATATGCAATAGCGTGTTATTGGTGTAATTAACTGCATTAAAAACCCTACGATTGCGTTTGTTGATTTTTTTGAAAAATTTTAAACCTTAGTAAAGCCTTTCAGCTTGATTAGAAGCTGGGTTAGCATCCTTCGCTTTTATTTACTGCCGACACCAAAGTTATATATATTTTTGAATTTTTCGAAAACATACTCATAAATAAAACTTCAAGCTAACTAACCAATTTTTTGCCAAAAAGTTCATGCATTTTTCCACGAAATAGAACGGTCGAAAGTTGACCAAGTTATAAAAGGTGCTATTAACCTCGTGTTTTTTACTTTCACTGCGAATTTGCATCGAAACTTATGGGCGCATCGCAATCAAATGATATTGTACTTATTCATAATGAAATGAGGATTGACAAGATGATTTTCCTTTTTTTAAGTGATTTTTCTTGATTGAGATATTCAATGATTTGTATAGGGACCAGGATTTTTGAAACAGATAGTAGATCAATTGAAGAGAGGCAGTACTGAACTAGATAACCAGCAAAATCGGAATTTTTCAGGAGAGCGACAAAACATTCTGCAAAATCAAAATCACGATTTAAAGATAAAACAAACAGCCACTCCTGAGCTGAAGTGCTAGCAAATTTGGGGCAAAAAGTTTGATCACAAAAATGATCTAGTTTCGCGGAAATAGATCTGGAATTTAATAATCTCAAAGTTACACTAACCTAAATTTAGAGCAGACTCGGGGTATTAATTCGGTAGCAATAGTAATTTTCAGTTTGAATAAAAAATAAAAAACATTCTTCCGAGATATTGAGTCTCTGAATGCGGATAAAAAAAGTTTTGACCTCAAAAAGTTAGCCATTTCGAGTCAATCGTCCAAGAATTTTGAGGATAGAATTTCACACGTTTTGAAAATAGGCTTTCGGTAGCGATTAAAGATCGAAGTTTTAATTTTTTTACAAAAATAACCACTAGTTTTATCCATTTTTACTAGTAGTTAATACAGCAAGTTTTAAATATTTTTTGAAGCAATACTTACTACAAAAAAAAGTGAAATGCTCAAGTTTTGAACGAAAATTAGCTTCGATTTATGGCGGGAAGTTCAAATCGAAGATTCATATCAATTAATGATACTAATATTTGTTGTTATTATCAAAGTTCAATATTATGTTAATATTGTAACATTATTATTAATTAATAGTAATAAATTAAAACTTTTGAAATTTTCAAAAATATTGTTTTCAATTAAAAAACAAGAATAACTACAGAACTATAGAATTTTAATAATAATTAATTTCTAATCGATATATAATTTTTTACCTAATTCTCTTACTGTTTGCTTTGTAATTAATAATAATATCAGAATATTAACATAATATTTCATTTAAATAGTTACAATAAATATGCCCGTAACTCGAGCATTTTAACCTTTTTTAGCAATACGTATTACTCTAAAAAATATTGAAAACTTTCTAGATTAACGACTGATGGAAAAAAATAATAAAAAAGATTTCGCTTAAAAAAAAAGAATTGAATTTTTATTTTTTTCTCATGCATTTTAATTATTCTATGCCTTGTAAACAATCAGCGTCACGATGGCCGCTGGTCAACATTCAGCACACTTTTGAATCGGAGATGCATGGTTCTTTTTTCTTGAACCTTAAGTTTATATGATGAAATGCCTATTTCCTGAACTTGAGAAGTGATTTCGAAACAAAAAATAAGAAATAAATTAATTTAGGTGCGCACACTTTCGTGCACTTGTTACTTTTAAAAAAGCCATATTAGCGCTGTTCTTCGATTCTCCTCATGTTTTCTGCATAATATTTATTCTTACATTAGATGTATTTATTTTATACAACCTTTTTTCACAAATGCTTCCCAAAGTCTTTTTAAAATCATATTTATTAACATTTGTAATGGGATTACTATGTAAAGAACTAAGAATCGAACAGAAGTACAATTATTTTTGCGCGTGCGCACTGCAAATTAATTGTAATGAAAAGGTCTATGTTTGGGCTTGTAACGTTTTTGAAAAGAAAAGAAATGCTTTAAAGGTTATTTACCAGCTACCGTGCTAGTAGTGGAGCTGGTAAATAATATCTAAATTACTTTTATTAGTACTAGTTTTTTTATATATGGTTGAATTTGAGGTGTACATTAATGCCTTCGAATTCGTTTGAATCTTTCTATCCGATTCGTTTGAACGAATTAAGATGCATTTAGATGAATTGAGACAGCGAGAATTGAATGTGCGTGACTTCATCTGAATGCGTGGTCAAGGTGTATTGGAAAATAAATTTAAAAGGCGCATGGGTCGAGACTCGAATCAGCGATACATTTGTGTATCAGTCCAGAGAACTGCTACTGAGCTATGGGACTATTTGCTAAATAGTTACAACGGATCCCTTCTTGGGTACGGCCACGTACCTATTTAATTGTTAATTTTGCTGTAATTGTCCGTCTCCTACTAAGAAAGATCGTAAGGTTTCCAAAGTGTTGAAAGTTTTTGGCGGCGGTAAATAGGTACTCTGGGGCTATTAGCATCTAAGATGATGTTCTGCCATCATCAAAAACCATCCTTGCAGTAAAATTGGTAGAAATTTAATTCAGAGGTGTTAGAAATATTTGTTCATCCCTTACTATGGAAGAACAATAAATTTCCGAAGTGATGAAAGTTTTTGACCCCACTGATTTTTTTATTAACTCATAAAAATAGGGACTAATGTTCTAATATCCTTAGAAAACAACCTGTGCAGTGAAACCAATTTGAATTTACTTTCAGGGATAGTAGAAATATTTGAAAAATTGCTTTAGAAGGTTTAGCCTTGCATAACTTAAGAATAAATAGCTCTCCAGTAGCTAATACTTCACGGCGAGTAGACTTGGTGTTGCTAACAATTCTTACAGTATCTTGCAAAGATTAATTTTTATCAAACAAAGTAATTGTTTTAATTTTAACTTGCCCGAGGAAACTGGAGGTTGTATAGCATCCACTAAATGCGTGAGCAAATAGAA
>CAKNXH010062304.1:61316-96200 GCA_932178445.1 Andricus quercusramuli
GAGCTGGGAAAGGCGTTACAGCGTTTTTCACTGAAAATAGAAAGTGGAAATGAAGACAGTTCGTAATTTTAGCATGATGTCAAGTCTTCCTTTGTTTTTACAGTACAGATTATTCTTTGAAGTAATTTAGTAGTCTCAATTTCTACTACATCATCGGCTACTTTTAAAGTGGAATTTGATGCAGAAATTGGTTTCGCCTCATTTTTGCGTTTTATTGGGAAATCCGAAAACTTTTTTCCGTTTATCACAACTTCTTTTAATAATTTTTGCCAACTTCTACGGCTTCGTAACAATTTATGTCTTCAGAAGCAACATTACCAGTCCATATCGACATTATATCTTCGGAACAAGTAAATGAAAAATGTTGCTGAAACCACTGGAAAAAAGTTTGGACTTCCTTTTTGTTCTTTTTTTTCTCGAATCTATGAGTTCAATATGTTGAAAACTAGTACTGATAGTAATTCCGCAAAACTTTTAAATATTCTTGCAAACACTACTATTACTACTACTAGTACTATTACAAACTTCTAGATCATTAAATAATTGCGCATAAATTAATGGAATTGTTTTAAAATATTTAAAATTACATTTATTCATCACTTTGTGCATTATACATATATACATAATCTTCAATCAATTTTTCAGAAAATGAGTCACTGATCCATTTTTGGAAAAATGTTGATATAATATTTAATTGTTTAAATAAGACGAAATTAATTAACAATATTTATAGAGCATTGTATGATGTACCATTTTTATGCTATACATTTTAACCGAAAAAACACCTAATTTCAAGATATGTGCAAGAGAAAGAGCGTATAAGCTGTGACCCGCACATCAGAAATACATACAACCTTTCTTTTTAAGAATTCTGTGTACTAAATCATCGCCAAAACCCAATTTCCGGAGTTTATTTGTTAGATTTAAGGGTGGTTCCATCCACTGGTCAGAGGGAAACTCTTTTGATATTTAATTCTGATCGCATAAGGAACCACGTATGATAGATATACAAAATGTATGTATTTTTTCTGGAAAAGGCCTGTTTTTGAGCTAATTTGACTAGATTATATCACATTGGAAATCTTTCGATCTTTTCTAGTGGCGGATAAGCAAATATTTCCACTACCCCTTGAATTAAATTTCGATCGATATTACTGCAAGGGTCTTTTGTTGAGGTTGTTAGAACATCGTCTCCAGGGTCTTTGAGTTAGCAAAAAAAAGCAGTGGGGCCAAAAACTGTTATCACTTGGAAAATTGTCGTTCAATTTTACTGTGAGGATGTTTTCTTTAGTATGTTACGATATTATCCCCAGGGTCGTTGAGTTGATAACAAAATATCCGTGGGGCCAAAAACTACAACCACTTTGGAAATCTTACGATTTTTATTGTAGGGGATGAACAATTATGTCTACCACCCATGCAAGTAAATTCAAATCATTGCCAACAAATTTCATCACTTCGGAAATTTGTCGTTCTTCCATAGTAGGGGATGAAAAAGTATTTCAGACCTCAATTAAATTTCTGTCGATGTTACTGCAAGTGTGATTTTTTGAGGATGTTAGAACATCATCCCCAAGGTTATTGAGTTGATAAAAAAAGTCAGTCGGGCCAAAAACTGTTATCACGTCGGAAATTTTTCGTTCCTTCTTAGTAGGGTATCAACAAATATTTATGACACTTCTTACATTGAATTTTTATCGATATTACGGCGAGGGTGGTTTCTTGAGGATGTTAGAACATCATTTCCTGGGTCATTGAGTGGACAAAAAAATCAGTGGGCCACAATATCCTATCACTTTGGAAATTATATAATCTTTCTTAGTAGGGTTGCAAAAAATTTGTAGCCAATTTGATGCAATAAAAAGAAAATTGATTATTGCAAAAAATGTTTGACCTTGAGAGGTTGTTTTCTGGGACATATTTCTCATGCATCTATTTAAGAGTTTTGTCACTAAAGGAATTATTATGTTCTTATTATTCACCGAAATTATTTTGTTTCCTTAAGTACGACAGTTGAAATTAAAATTATGATCCCTAACAATTTTTTCAGAGTAATTTCATTTTGGTCGTTGTTTTTTGATATTGTGTCAAAATCAGCTGTCACAGGGTTGGCTCTTCAAAATATTCTTTGCGAAACCTTTTGCCGTAATTTTTACCTTGCAAGGTTTTTCTAAGTGCACCAGTACTAGTGCCTAGTTAGTATCCGTCAGTTATGACTTTAGTCCAAATATTCGTGCAAGGGCTGTTTCTTTTTTTGTTTTGTTTTAATAATCAAACTTCGTCTTTCTGCCTGTGATCGTGAGAATCTTTTTTCTTACTCTAAGTGTGAGCGCACTGTTGCGCACTTTCAACCAGGTGTGGCGCGTCGTGACTGACATTGAAGCAAGCGCCGAGGTCCGGACACTTGAGCCTGGGACGTACTGCACATATAATTAACAAAAAATAGATTAAACACCCACCCCAGGGTCCCATAGGGAGCAACTGTCATGTATGAAAATGACACTGGCTCCCAGCAGAATCACGGTAAGTCACACCTATGGCCACGTGTTACGATCGTGAGATGGGTGACCACAGGACTTTACGAAATCACAAGGGCAGACCGGCGTAATCCTCGTATGCCTAGAGGACGCGGAGTGACTCAAGGATAACTGCCCTCTGCATCCATCTTGCAAGTGCCTCGGCATGTTTTTGGCACGCATGTATAGCTTTGAGGTTACGAACCAGTGATAGCTTCGCACGTCCGAGAGCACTGATCACAATGACAATTATTTTAACCGAATATTCTGTGTAATGTCGCTAGAGCTCCTTTCTAAGATCTCGATACCTCTCTTTCTTTTCCTTCTCCTTAGCTGTGATGTTGTAGTCTGCCGGAGCCGAGAATTCGATCACTAATATAGTTATCTATCTGCCTCGGAGCATTCGGCAGGGCAGGGTCGCGGCCAACACATTAAGACCGACAAAGATGGTAGTATATCACTCTTGGGACCGCCTTGTGTCTGGAGAGATACGTCGTTCCCGCGTGAGTGGGACAACCGGATAGTATGTGTTCTATTTACTCAGCATGAGCATGACATGCTCTGCACCTATCGGTGGGCACTTCTTGACATAAAATGCTGTCATGGCATATTAAGGTGGAAATGACACCGACCAGGCATTCGAAAATGAAACCGTCTGTTCCTGAATCAAGTTCAGATGATCTGAGGTAAGCAATAGTTAGCTCCTTCGACAAGGGCTGATCTTCTACATTTCTGTAAAAGTTTCCGTGTATTTTTCTGTCAAGGAGCTGTTGGCGAAAGTTTTTAACCTTTGCTTTCTTTACTTGGGCTTTTTGAAGTCAGGTATCTAGATGGAGTAACGCATTTTCCTCACTTCTGAAGTTAAGATTCAGGCTTAGGGTCTCGACCGCCTGCTCCGCGACTTTGTAAAGGAACGCTCCTTTGCCAATCATCTCGTGTTTCCTGACCATTTTTAGGAGAGGATCTCTTAAATTTGCGATCATGTAAGTTGTAACCAGGATCATTTGGTTATGAGGACATGGGAGATGAAATTTCGGAAAATATTGTTTTTCTTCGGTCTATCGGTCCCATCAGTAAAGAAAAAGAATAAATAAAAATGATTCTAGTTCTTTAAACATCGTTCTTTAATAACCTTATCGACGTTTCGGCACACAATGCGGGCCTTCTTCAGGAAAAATTGCTCATCTAAAAAAATGTTGTTGCAATAAGTTTTTTGTGTATTCTTTCATTGTTTGCGAAAGTCATGAACTTTATAAATATACATTTTTGTCATTACCTGTACTTAGTATGTGGAGTCAAACATTAAAAAAATTTTAAAAACAATGTCAAAAAATTAGACGCTTTCAATGAGAGAATATAATTCTTCACATTTTTGTTTAGAGAATGAAATAATAAATATAATAAAACTGTTCTTTCTATTTTGTTGAAACCTATAAAAAATAAATTTTCACGAGGCTCCAACTCGACATAACAATTACATTTTTGGTTTTGAGAAAGGAACAAGTATAATCGTTAAATACATCTGTCAACGAGTAATAGATATATATACCTAATCTACATTAAGGACGATACTACAAGAGCGACGATGAACAAATCAAGTTTACATTGACATTACGAGTGAGGAAACCGCGCCATAGCTCATGAAATTTGAAAAGAGAGAAAAGTTATTACAGCAAATTAATGTACAGTACATTGGTAAATTTTATTTATATCCATTGTTTCACTTTGAAGATTTATTGAAATTTTATTAAATTTTTTTATAAAAATTGATTCTATAATTCGTCTTTTATAAGTGTTTTTTTCTCTTGCTAAAATTTTAATACTGTTAAAATTAAAATTAAAAAAATGGTAAAAATTCCAGGAGTATCGTGACAAACCAGTTGAAATAAACGTTAATATCAAACTTTTTTAATGAACTTCTTAGTCTCTCAGAAAGACCTTCGATATACGGAAGATTAACCTTTAAATCTGTTTTTTTTTTTGTAATTTTCTAACCATTTTTTATGTTTCTTACTTTTACTTGAGCCATTATAAATTTCGTGGATCCTTTCTTTTATAACACTTTCTATTAATGTAACTGGATAGTTATTTTGTTGTAAAGTAATTTTAATATTATCTAAATTTTCTTTTCTAAAATTTACATAATTTACATCTCTTTTCAAATTTCATGAGCTATGGCGCGGTTTCCTCACTCGTAATGTCAACGTAAACTTGATTTGTTCATCGTCGCTCTTGTAGTATCGTCCTTAATATAGATTAGATATATATCTATTACTCGTTGACAGATGTATTTAACGATTATACTTGTTCCTTTCTCAAAATCAAAAATGTAATTGTTATGTCGAGTTGGAGCCTCGTCAAAATTTATTTTTTAAAGGTTTCAACAAAATAGAAAGAACAGTTTTACTATATTTATTTTTTTTATTCTCTAAACAAAAATGTGAACAATTATATTCTCTCATTGAAAGCGTCTAAAGTTTTGACATAGTTTTTAAAATTTTCTTAATGTTTGACTCCACATACTAAGTACAGGTAATGACAAAAATGTATACTTATAAAGTTCATGACTTTCGCAAACAATGAAAGAATACACAAAAAACTTATTGTAACAACATTTTTTTAGATAAGCAATTTTTCCTGAAGAAGGCCCGCATTGTGTGCCGAAACGTCGATAAGGTTATTAAAGAACGATGTTTAAAGAACTAGAATCGTTTTTATTTATTCTTTCTCTTTACTGATGGGACCTATAGACCGAAGAAAAACAATATTTTCCGAAATTTCATTAAAGACGACGGTCGGAAAAAAAGGAGAGGCAAATTCTGGAGTTACTCCGAAAAATTTCTATTTTGGAGTTCAGCTCCAAGTTTCGCTTGGATTCATGACATGGGAGATTTTGAAGTTCGTGCCCTCCTTGACGGCACAGGAATTTGAATTGCAGAACGGACGAAATTATATGTAAGCTCTTCTGCATATGCATGATCTTGCGCGTGACGATGTCGAGAGTCTTGAGCTCTTTCTGCACCCATGGAAATACTTCATTTGAATAGAGTGGAACCAGGACGACAAGCATGTTTGATCGCAGATACATTCTTTAATGTCGACATATTGGAAGACCAAATCTGTCGAAGAAGACGCTTGTATTTGCTTCGGAGAGACTCATAAACTGACTGTATGTCCTGAATGCGGCTCTCAGGTACTAACACTATTACTAACTACTACTAACACTCATATGCACGAGCTCAGTATCCCTGAAAACATTAGCAATTCGTCCTCGCTTCAGATTAATCTTGGAACACTTGTCCAACTCAAAGTCCATACCAACCTCTCTTGTGTAACTTTCGACAGTACTTAAAGCACTATGAATTTGGCTTGTACTAGTAGCATAGATCTTTAGGTCATCCATATAAAATACATGAGTGACCTTATTTTCGCGATGATTTTTGTCTCTGCAGAGATACCCAGGAGAATTGCGTCTGTCGAGAGATAGTGGCTAAAGTGTGATGCAAAAGAGCAAATGGCTCATGGTGTCGCCCTGAAAGTCGTCCCTCTGGAGATGAGATAGTGAATCTAGGTTTCTAAAGGGGCATGAATCTCTCTATGCATCTCACTATGTGTGGATGAAGCTTCAAGATTTCCAATAGACAGATGATAAGTCTATTTGAGGCTGAATCGAAACCTTTCCCGTAGTAAATCCAGGCCATCGACAGGTAGCGCTGGTGGACTGCTGCACCTTTGCAGATGCACCTGTCTATTAGCAGGTTCTCTTGGCAGCCCGCTACACCTTTTCTCGAGCCACGTTGTTCGTACACATCTCTCCACACAGACCTAATTCTCCGAACAATCCTATCGTTCAGGATAGCTTTAAAGGTCTTATACAGCGTATTCAGAAAAATCATTGGCCTGTAGTTCCCTGAGTTGAATAAGTTGTCTTTCTTCGGCAAAAGAACAGTGCGTCCTAACAGCAGCCCCTGCGAAATGGGAGTCTCTGACTTCGAACATGAGGTGAAAATGTGGGCCAGATGTTGGTGTGTAGAAGTAACCATCTGGTCCGGCAGCGAAGAAGTTCTTCGTACCCCTAAGAACTTTCTTCACCTCTTCGGCAGTGATTGATGGACATTCCTCTTCAGATGTTATGAGATTGTCGCAAAGAGGCCTTTCAAGTATTACGTAAGCATACTTTACCCCCCTCCCTCTCACCGTGCTTACGTAATACTTGAATAGCCCCAAAGCTCCTTGAAGCAGATTATATTCTCAGTGCCTTCCTTCAATTTCAGTGGTGCGATCTTGTAAACCTCTCTCTAAAAAGAGTCTACCTCGTCGGACTTGAGCGGATTTTTGACAGAAACAGGGAGCTCGCTGAAGAGGCGCGATGAGTCAGCGAGAAACTGTTCATTCTTCCTGACCCACCCTCCCTCTTACGTATTCTACTCCTTGCGCCAGATAACACCCGTATTTTGTGATTGTTAGCAGCTTTGACTTGTTAAGTCGTGATTGTAGATCCTCAGTTCGTAGGCGAACTGTCGGACCCTTTCCGTGAATGGATTGCCAGATGTTATGTAGTCATTCACACAGTGAACACGGGATGTATTGTGTCTTGCCCATTGTATCTTGTTGTTCAGTTGAGGCAAGCGTCTTTTGATCCATCGACGGTTTTAGTCTTCGATTTGAATCAGCCAAAGCTCGATGGTCCAGAGGTCGGACTCTTCCGAGATATCCTTACAGTGAGAGGCATCTATTTCAGCCAGATCTTGGAACTTAGGAGGAAACTGGGATCTTGAATCAGTACGGAATTTTCATGCATGCTTTTGCAAAACAAATTCTTATCTTTTTTCAACTGACTTTTCCCTGAAATCTTCACATTGAGGTTCATGATGCAAAACTAATCTTAGGTGGCAGCACCGAGCTGAGTTCTAGACCCTCTGTCAATGAGATACGAATTTCAAGAAAACAAATTTTGTTAATAAGTATAAAGTGCCATTTATACCTTGTAAACATAAAAAAATATATTTTTCAAACTTTTTCATCAATATTTATCATATAGCATTTGTAAAAGGTTGATAAATCCTTTTCTGACTGTCACATGCAAAGTAAGGTTAGATTTACTATAGTTCACAATATATCCCATTGTATTTATAATTTCCACTAAAAGTATAAATTACCTTTGTATTTAAGCACTAAACATATTTTCAAAGATTCTTTACCCTCATATATTTAATTATAAGTAACCGTACACCTAGACCTAGCACCATATTGTTTTCGTCTCTCATCGACAGAGGGTCTAGTACTCGGCTCGGTGTTGCCACCTACGATTAGTTTTGCATCATGAACAACTTGGAAAGCGTGTGATTCTTCTGATGACATATATTACGTTTCTTGAGCCTATTGCGCCTTGTTAGATTTACTTTTCTCTCCTCGATCTGGATTTTGAAACTTGAATTTCCTCTAAGCTTCTAATTCTGGTCGCTAAAAATTTATGTAAAACTCCGTAAAATGTATATTCTGTAATAAAACCTAGCTGCGTCTTGTACTCTTGTAAGGATGCAACATCAAAACGGCTCACTTTTCAAAGAACAATAATATCGTCTCAATGTTATGTTGGGTATTTTAAATTTAGCAGCGCAGCAAGAGATTCAGTAGTGGTATCACGCAGCAGTTTTAAAATTCGGTATTATAATTATTCCACTAATATGAACACCAATGAATAGTCTCTTATTGCTATATATTTTTTTATCGCATCCCAATTAGTTTGAGAATTGATACCAGTGACTTTAATACGTTTAAATAAATGTTCTGCTTCGCCGACCAAGGCTGTCTTTAGATATTGAAAATGTACTGTGTTTGACAAAGATTCGTTTTGTGCAATATTGTCTCTAAAGGAGTGCTCTAAAATGTTTATAAAATCGTGATGTCGTTTGATAAAATCGTACGCATCATGAAAAGCGTCTTTGATTCTTAAAAATTGATTGTTTACAAAATAATCTACTGTGAGTTCATCTTCAGCAGAAGCAAGCTTGTGAATATTTGAATCTAACTCTATACGGGTAATTGTCAAATTGAAGGCAAACTTGAAGTCCCAAGAATATAACATTAACTTAGAAGCTCGTGCTGATTTTTTTAAAATTTTAATGAACACTTATTATCATCCTGTACAGAATGGTCACTTCCTTTTTTTCATTTCTTTTCCTATTTACTTTAATTTAATATAAGAACACCCGAAACGTCATTACCGTACGGCGTCCCAACCTCACTTTGCACAAGGATAAACTGATTTTCTCCGTTTTTTTAGACAGTAACCTGAAAAACGCTTAACGTATCAAGTTTGTAAACTTCACATGAACATCAATTTAATGTATGCACATTTTTTTAATTCAAATAAATAATATTTTAAAAGCCTTGATGTCTGTCCCTCAATTTTTGCCATTTCAGAAGTCATTACCGTACGTCTGTTTTTCTAGTAAAATATTGTAGTTACAGTTGAGTAATAAATACAAACATATTAGGCGTATTGTTTAATACAAGTTTTTATAAAATTGAGCTCAAAATATTAACTTTCTTTTCTGTGAATCCGATATCAAAACTGAAAAGTGCAACTTGACAACAAAAACGTCATTCCCGTACGTACGTTAAAAACCATTTTCGGAGTGAAAAAATATTATGAAAACAATTCCGTTACTTGCTTGGTGGTGTTTTCTTTCATAAGTAGGTGACTTTTGATAATTAAAATTTGTTATTTTTTTATAAACAATAAAAAAGGTTAAACTTTAACATTTTTCTCGCATCATTACCGTACGGTACAATAGAACAGCATACGACTGATTATATGTGCGTGCCCATGGATTCATTATTATTTATTATTTTCATAACTGCCCCTTTTGGATTTAAAATTGTTACATGTGATTAGATTAATTTCCGTTATGAAATATTTAATTCCTAATAATAATATGATTGCCACTGTAGGTGCTGAAATTTGCCTACAATTTGACAATTACCCATACACTGTTTCCATTTTTGCTTTAATAGTTCAAGACGTCCACGTGCAGTGGCAATATTCCTTTTCACAGTAGGAATTTCTTTTAAATTATATTCTGTTAGTAAAATAGAATCATGTAGTTTTTGTACTTGAAAACCGAAAGTGCCTAGATTAATGTTCCATTTTGGCAGTACATTTGTAAGAACATTCCGATTCAAGAGATCAATACATTTATATATTTAATCAAAAATAAAGTTGGATCGCTACAAAATGATTTAAACATGAAAGTATAAATTTCAAACCTCACGCTGTAGTAAAATTTCCATGAACAAAATAACAGCTGGTCCATTTAGGAAAAAATTGGGCGCTGCGTCGGTGCGTTTCTCTAGTGTGGTATAACGCAATGTAGATTTCTACATGAACTTCTCCAGCCGCGTGTAAATCCACTTGGAAATTTGAAACGAGGAAATATGAGCTTTTTTTAGTGGGGCACGTGGATTTCCATTTTTGGCGTGGAATGAAGAAATCTGGCTTAGGACCGAAAAATCGATTTTCCTGTTTTTATTGATTCTGAGTAATGAAGATTTCCCCTATCGAATAAAAAAATTGTCATTGCTCCATGATCAAAATTGAATTTTCTGGAGCTCAAAGTTGGGAGCTGATTTTTTTTCTACTCTTGCACCAACACTCTCACGCGTCGTGTATGTGTGATACCTCGAAGCTCTACTGCGTTTGGCTCGGTTGATCACCACTCGATGCTCGCGATTAGGCAGTTTTTCCTGATAGTTTTTGGAGGCATTTTTCAATTTTGTTTTATAAGTCGTAATAAAACATGAAAATAACACATAACTTGATTATTAGTCATTGCTATCGTTCATGTTTGACCGTTGTTGGCTATAGTCAGCCGTTGTTCTCATTCATATTTCTCGAGCCTTCACACAGTTACGGACCGCTCAACTGTGCTAGCACGAGGGTCTCGTTGCTATCTGTTTGTCTTCCTTTTATTTTGATTCGCTTTTTCTCTTAAACTCATTTTCGGTCTTAAGGCTGGTTTCTACGTTCCATGTCATATATGAGTTTCCGCGTGAAATGCCACATCTCCTTATTATTTTCTCGTGGGCGAAACAAAACTATAAGGTGAGGTTTATTTCGTCTCATGAAGACTGGATAGAAACGAAAGTTTTGTGACTGTCCCTGCTACACATGTTATAAATTTTTTCTTTATGACTTAAGACGCAAGTGGTTCTCCCCCTTCCGCATTTTGTTCAAAATATATTAAGCAGACCAACGGTTTTATGTTTGCGTTTTCTTTAGGGTTTCCCAGGAAACCCTTATATTCTCGTGTTAGCGTCTGTCCGCTTCTTATCTCGCATGAAAAAAAAACTAGTCAATCTACGACCCTGGGTTTTATTTTCTTATCCCATAAAGTGACCACTGCGTAGCGTAGAAAAATACTGGGGACCTTGTGGGAAATATGCGTCCTATTCCAGTTTCAAATATTAAAAATAAGAAAAATTAGGAAAATTTGGTTATTTAGATCCCTATGCTGGAAGCTTATCTTTTAGTCCGATTATTTCGGGGATGGCTGAAAATGAAGTTCTTGGCACTTAGAATTGGGATGAAAAATAAAATTTGTTATGTTACATTTTTTTCATATTAGTGGTTTAATGATCAGAAAAATAAAAAAGGTCATTTTTTAAAATTTCAACCCACTCCTACGAAATCTATACTTAGGGTCGCTTGTCGACCTCTTAGACTGATTTTGACGATGCTTTAGTAAATTTGAGGTAACAATAGGAAAATGTATAATTTTGTGTTTTAACTAGTTTTTTAATACAACTCGTATTTTGGTTTGATCCACAGAAAATCCTATGTAAAAATCGAAAATTCCCATTTCTAGCCAAACAACCGGAGAATCGTAAGAAAGTCTTCAAGGTGAATTGCAGCTTTTCTAAAAACCTTCCAGTGTGTCATTAAACATTTTTCAATTGGACTGTAACATAACATGTAATGTAAAAGTTA
This sequence comes from Andricus quercusramuli, assembly GCA_932178445.1. Lineage (NCBI taxonomy): Eukaryota > Metazoa > Arthropoda > Insecta > Hymenoptera > Cynipidae > Andricus > Andricus quercusramuli. The sequence goes on from CAKNXH010062304.1 coordinate 72,825, forward strand.
AAAATTGAAATACTGAGAATAAAAACGCGAGGTACAGAAAAAAGTCTTAAAGAACAATTGTAGTTTCTAAAAATCCTTACAAAATGGTTAGGAAACATTTTTGCATAAAATTCGTCGTTTTTGTTTTATCCATAAAAAATCTTATGAAAAAAAAGAAAATTCAAATTTTTAGCTAATCCACTCTAGATATGGAAATAGTTCTTGAAGAGGAAGTACAGAAATCGACGTTTTTCGTTTAAAATATCGCAAAAACAGTTGGAATATAAAAAAATTCCGCCAAATCATGAAAAATAGAGAAACAGCAATTCAAACAGAGGAATTTTAGCTTTTAAAAGGATCCACGGAATTACCTTTTTATATGACTAATATTAAGGAGAAGGTCATTTTCTTGATTTTTTTCAACAATTTGGAATCTAGATTCACAAAAGTGTTACATACTTGAAGGATTGTGCAGTTGCAAAGGGGCTGACCATTTTGAAGCCGAAATAATTGAAATCAAAGTTAGCACCTTTTGCACGTCTATCCCAAGGACCAAGAATACAATAGAGAGTTTCTGTGAAAATTTCAGAATTTTTAACCATTTCGTTTTCGAAGGAAAGTCCTGAAAAATGGAGTGCAAAGCCCGAGTATCGCAATGTGAATTTATTCCGCGAGGCCAGTAGTCTTAAGTGCCTTGAGTAAATTAATTTTCTTTTTAATTTCAACTCAAAATAATTTATGAACATTTTTCAGATTTTGTTCTCCTTCCCGACTTTAATATAGATTTTTGCACCCTGGTACTAACCGAAGCGACTGTACTTCAATTAATTTTATGTAACGGAGACATGATTTACGCGTTTTTATTAGCGTCTTATAGTTCTGAAAGTAGCCGTGTACACAACAGAAGAAGCGAATGCGCATGCATGCAGTACAATAATGAATCCATAATACTTCTAGGAGAATAGTTAGCCTATAATCGCACTACGCACATGCGCAGACGCCCGTGTACGATTATAGCTGCGTCAACCTAACCTCAAATTTCAGACGTGATAAACTTGTAAATTATACCTTTGTTACATGAAGTATCGTGTGCACCAAGGAGGCAAACGTCTTTTTATCCTTGCGTGTTTACAATGCTCGGCTTTGACTATAAAAAGACTGTTTCCCTTCTAGGTGCACAATATACTATTATATCTTTGTTTCTTTTGCAGGTGCCTTTTGTCTTGCTTTAATTGAGCGTGAAGATTGAAAGAAAGAAAACCTTGTAATTGTTCTGAGGAGATAATTTCACTAAAATGGATTTGAAAACTATATTACCAGAAATTAGTGAAAAATTTACAAGAGTAAAGAAGTTACTAAGCGTGGATGGTAAGATTGCCGATGACAGGGAATCATATAAAAGTAAATATGCTGCAATAGAAATTTTAAGAAGCATGCACGATTCTCTTAACGGTTTAAATAATTTTGCCCAACAAGACAATAAGGAAACCACTCTTTTCGCTGTGGTATGTCTCAATCTCGGTGTTTTATACATTGACACGGATGAGCAAGAAACTGGAGAAGAATTTCTAATGAGTTGTATTGGAAACTTGAGTAAAAGCGCAATTACATCAGAAAAAGTATTACCTATGTTAAGTGCTCTGAATCAATTAGGAATACTTTGGTCTCAACGAAATCAAATAGCAATCGCGAAAACATTTTTGGAGCGTTGTGAACAAATTTATAAAGTTTACAAAAATTGTGGCGTTCAACCTATTAGTATGGAGACATTATTTGCTCTGGACAATGCGGAGGAACCAGCGCCAACTCAAGTATTAGAGAAATTGCATACTTTAACATTATATTATTTGGCTCAAGTTTATGGATCTTTGGAAGATTATTTTAAATCAGCTGTTTATTGTCATATGACTCTACGCAGACAATTGGAACAAAGAGATTTTGAGAGTATAGAATGGGCTTTGAACGCTGCAACACTCTCTCAATTTTTTCTTGAGAAAGGAGGCTTTAAACAGGCGAGGCACTATTTGGCTGCTGCTACTCACATACTGCGAAAATATGAAGATACTTTAAAGTCTGCTGAAGGTACTGGTGTAGAAAGTGAAGAAATAGCTGCAAAAAGGGAAAATTTTAATCATAGAAGTGCAGATATTTCTAGATGCTGGGCAAAATATGGAATTCTTCTTCTAAGTGCATCTAAAGAACGTCTTTTTCTGCAAATTGAAAATGAAAATTACGAGGAGCCATTTCATATCAATAGCATTCAACAAGATTTTAAATCAGATTTAGATAATAACTGCTTTGAAAATTTAAAGTTTACGACCATAGAAATGGAGGTCGAAATCATTGCCAACGATATAACGGACAAGTATCTTCTTGATTTCAATGACGCTAAAGTGGTCTTCCTTAAAGTACAGAAATGGCTAGAAGATGCAAAACAATATTATTCTTTAGAAAACCATGCTTCAGATTATGTACATCTTGTGCAGGATATGTCGCAAGCTTATAAGCATTTAGTATTTTTCGAAAACAAAGAAGATCGTCAAGCTAAAATGCACAAAAGAAGAATAGATATTCTGGAAGCTGTAATAAAAGAAATAAATGAAACCTACTACCAAATTGCTTGTAGACAAATATGGATGGAATTAGGTGAAACATACTCGGAAATTCTAGACATTAAGGTAGAACGCCTACAAGCCTTAGAGGAAAGACCAACGCCCCATATGTTGAGTAAAATAAATACTCTGGCTACGTCTGCAATAAAGTACTTTGAAAAATTTCTTGAATCCCTACAAGACTGTAGAATGTTTGTTGAAAACAAAATATTTCAGTATGAAATGGTGCGACCAGCTTTGTGTACTTATTTTCAATTAGGCAGACTCTATGGTAAAATTATAACCCCTGATAAGAATATGCAGGTTGTAAATGTTAAGAAAAGTTGCGATTTTTATGCTTTTTTGGTCAATTATTGTGAAAAGGATTCACGCGCTAAGCAATTAATGACAACGGAGTTAAGCGTCTGCACAGATTTAGTCAAGCTGCTTCCTTTGAAAATCAGTAAACTTGAAATAGAAATAAGCAAAGTTTAGTATTATCAGAAGTTTCTGTACCGTTATTTTCTTACATGTGAATTATTGTATTGGTTACTATTGTGTTTTATTCATCAATTGTCTAAATAGCAATAATTTAAAAATAATGATATTGGTATATTGCAAATATGGATTTAAATGTACAAGTGAAAATATTCTGAGTATTTCAAGAGGTCACGTAAAATCGCAGTACTTATGTGTTAAATTGTAGAGGAAAGGGCTCGAATTTGATATACCAACTCCTTTTCGATGGATTGCCGGGACTCTATGAACCGAAATTCGACCAACAATAGGTCATTCGAAAGGTTATTTAATAACGTTTCGGATGTTTTGATTGATTTTTTCATATGATCAAGTTTTTTTTTAAATAAAGATTTTCCAAAAAACGAGTTTTTCGAAAATCGGTAAATGGTGGCTCTAATTTGATATACCTATAAAAACATCAAAACACATGAAAAATAAGCAAGTTTCCGATATTATAATATTTATTAATATCATTTGGGATGATACAAAGTATAATCGAATCTGGTATTTAACATTCTGAAATCTGCAAAGAAGCCACACACTACACTTGTCATTGTTAAAATGACATACATCCACACTAAACAAGGGCAGACATACACACACATACGTGCATGAATACATGAACCCATTTTTTTAACATTTAGGAAGCTGAGTAATGTCCAACTGTGATTTTCTGGTATATCAAATTCGAGCCATTCATGGTATATCAAATTAGACCCACCCGGTACAAAATGTTTATGTTTAAAAAGCATAACCCCTAAACAGAAGCATGTCTATATCTACCGAGCAATACTATTTTACTAACCCTACTTCACTAATACATTCAACATTTATTGGAAAAACTACATTCCCGAAATAATGAGTAGACATTTAAGACTTCCCTGGAATGAACTCAGGATATCCGACTTTTCATTTTTCTGTCTCACACTTTTTGTGATGCGAATGAAACAGTGAAACTGTCACTATTTTCCACTACACGTAAGTGCGTTCAGTTCCTAATGTTACCAACCTAGTACGTGTTTTAGTTTTCCAGAAATCCAGGTGGCTCAAATTCAAGCCCTATATCAAATTCGAGCCATTTCCTCTACTTATTCAGCAAATTTAATCATGCAAATATTGGAGTAACTTTTTAAAAGACCTATCATTTTTTCCCAAACCATGTTTTGATGAAATTTGATATTTTGGTTTTAATGCTCGAAATTACTATGCAAAAGTCTAAAATTCAAATTTTGAGCTAAACGATGCAAAATATAGAAAAAAGTCTCAAGGAGAAATTATAGCACTCCAAAAGTTATACAAAATTCTCAAAAACTATTTTTTGACAGGATTTGTAATTTAAGTTTTATTTATCGAAAATACTGTGAAAAAATATGTAATTTAAATTTTGAACCAAACGACACAAAATGCGGGAAAAAGAGTCAAGGAGAAATTATAGCTTTCAAAAAGTGCTACAAAATTTCTTGTAACCCTTTTTTTATATGACTTGTCATTTTGGTTTTATTTACAGAAAATACTGTGAAAAAATCCAAAATCCATACTTTGAACCAAACGATACAAAATACAGAAAAAAGTTTCAAGGTGCAATTTTAGCTTTTAAAATGTTCTACGAAATTTCTCATTACCATTTTTTGATGGGATTTGTCATTTCAGTTTTATTTATCGAAAATACTATGAAAAAATACCTAATTCAAATTTTGAACCAAACGACACAAAATACGGGAAAAAGTCTCAAAGAGAAATTATAGCTTTTAAAAAGTGCTACAAAATTTCTTTTAAACATTTTTTTACATGACTTTTCATTTTGGTTTTATTTATCGGAAATATTGTGAAAAAATCAAAATTTCATATTTTGAACCAAACGATACAAAATTCAGAAAAAGGTTCAAGGTGCAATTATAGCTTTCAAAAAGTCCTACAAAATTTCTCATCACCATTTTTTGATAGGATTTGTCATTTCAGTTTTTTTTATCGAAAATACTATGAAAAAATATGTAATTCAAATTTGGAACCAAACGACACAAAATGCGGGAAAAAGTCTCAAGGTGAGATTATAGCTTTTAAAAAGTGCTACAAAATTTCTTTTAACCCTTTTTTTATGTGACTTGTCATTTTGGCTTCCTTTATCGAAAATACTATGCTCAAAATATAAAATTCACGTCTTTAGTCAAACTTTGTATGAGTATTGCCGATACGAGAGAATTAACGAAATTGACCTGCTATAGGGAGACAAAATTTTATCAAAACATCTAAAATTAACGATAGTCCTCATTTCTCTACAAAGTGTCTTAATTTGTGACTGAAGTTTGTTAAATTTAAATATTTATATTTCGGCCACAGATTCTGATGATAGCTGTTGAAAAACTTCACGCTTCTACTGAAACTCGAACTGTTATAGGGACATAAACTTTTTTGAAAACATCTGTAATCAACGATTTTTCACATTTCCGTACAAAGTTTCCGTTTTACAAATTTTAGTGTTTCTGTATCCGGCTACAGATTTTGATGAGACTTGTTAAAAAATATTAGGCTTTTACTTAAACTCGATCTGTTATAGGGATTCTGAATAATTCTGATGTGTCCTCTTAAATCCTTATGTGTCTTCGTATTATAAAAGACGTTTAACCCTCTGTTAGACGCAACCCTAGAACTTCCTAGTTTAGACGCAATCGGCCTGACAGGCCACCTGTATTAGTCGAGAAGCGCATCAGAAATAATTGTTATAGAAAGTTCTCTTAAGGTTTTTGGGGTCGCTGATTACGATTCTGATGTTGAAATTGCAACATTCAAAATGGTGGATCCAATATGGCGACTATTGAAAGGCAGAATCGCAGAATTAGTGATTTTTTTTAACTCGTCTGAAACTTGATGTACGTGGGTGTTTGGGATCGCTCAGTACGATTTTGACATTAGAATTTAAAAAATTCAAATGTTGGATCCAATATGGCGAATATTGGAAGGTAGACTCACCGAATTCGCGTTTTTTTTTGTAATTGTACCTCTTGATATGAATTGCTTCGGAATAAATAACACTTTATTAGTAACTCAAAGAAGCTGATATACTGATTTTCGTTAGAATGAGATAAGGTTTCGACAATACTGCCAGCCATATTGCATCCGTCATTATGTTTTTTTTTTGTAAATATGACGACAAATATATTATCATCGATTCATGAGACTCCAGTATGACGATTGTCATCGAAATCGAATAAGTTGTGCATACAACTGTCCGCCATATTGCAACTGCCATTTTTTGTGGAATCGACATCAAATTCGTTATCGGCAACCCAAAAAACCCCTGAGAGTAAATTTTCAATTTTCAATTATAAAAGCTTCTCTTTTTGCTAATTTGTTGGCGACCTGGTCCGCTCAGGCGCAGGTAACCTGGCAGGTTTGAAGGATCATAGTCACATTTCACCTGGTCTTCCATAAAACTGATTAAAGGTTTTCGAAAGAGCTTATATTGATTAACAAATACTAAAAAGGTCAAGCCCGTGTACGCTCTGTAGTACGAGAGATAAGCGAAAACAGCTTGAGGTGGCCTGTCATGCCGGTTGCGTCTACCGGAGGGTTAATAAGGATTAATAAAAAAATGTTACGTCTTTCCAGCACTTTACAAGAAAATTTTAGTTTTTAAGTAAAACTGTGACTTTACGTAAGTTTATTCACCACCAGAACTTTATTATATTTATCACTAGACGTTGGGAGTCACTGACTAACAGTGTCAGTGCGTTCCAGCGAGACGAACCGCAAACATCCATTGTAACTTGATATGCAATAAATCAATTATTTCTCTAAATCGGTTCGTTTTACGTCATTGTTATTCCTTCTAAGTTGTATCTAACATGACGATAAAAGAATTTGTGTAGGTGGAAATGATTCCGAAGGTAACTGCGAAAGGAGCATTGAAATATGTCGGAAACATCACTTTTTTCGATCTTTCAAACTTCAAATCATTTCTGCTAACGGAAGATATTGTTACGTCCTAAGATGTTGGTAGGGAACAACATGCAAGGGTGGAAAGGGATTTGCTAGTGAATTTCAAATACAATCTAGAATAACAGAGTTTATTTATTCAATTAATAATTAAGTGTAGGGTAGGGAAAATTTACAATGTAGGGGAGAAACGGCTCAGAAGAATTTGGATGGATGTTGAATATGATTTAGAGGAGATAATAAACCTTGAAAAAAGACAGAGAGTTGAATGAAGGTATTTACCGCCTGTTGACCCTGGTAGTAATCCTTATCATTAACCGGAAGCTTGACACTGGAACTTAGATTTTTAACTGCACAGAAGTAGACACTGGAACTTGGGTCGATTTTGGAACTGCAGATTGATTTATGATCACTGGAACTTGGGTTGATTTTGGAACTGCAACTTGATTATTTTAACCACTGGAACTTGGGTTGATGTCGGAACTGGAGAACTAAAGAACAGAGATCACGGAGGAGTGCCTTCCACACTAAAATCTAACTGGAATCCGCATTTCAACCAGAAACTGAACTGAAGGATATTGGGGGGTTGACGGGCTTTCAACGAGAAGGTCCGGAAGTTCCGACGAGAAGTTGAAAGACGAACGGCACCGTAGTTCAACCCAACTGAGTACTGACTGTACTGAACTGCGAAGATCTGTACCTTCCTCTTCCACGTGTTCTTCCAGAGTTTTCTACTTCCCCTGGGAGGGAAGAATGTGCATAGTTCATTCACGTGTAATCGATACCTGTGGTTGTTTATTTTCCATTCGTCTAGAGCTGCATCTCAAGAGTGAGATAGCACATCCTCCGTGTGTAGGCGGTGGTACGTGTATTTCCAGAGGCTGAATTCACTGGGAGGAGTTGGTAATCTCCCCTAATCAATATCTTCCCCACGTGGAGTTTCTGCATCAAGAATTTTTTCTCTCTTCTTTTCTCTTCTCATCCTTTTCCTCTATCTTTATTGATTTTACTTTTTATCAATCCCAGTACTTTTACCATTTACCACTACTTTTATCAATCCCTTTACAGATTTTTACTGTCGAAGGTCACGCAGTACGTGACAATATCGTTGTAAAATCTGTAAAAAATCAGACAAATCTATTTTTATATGTATAGAATAAGATTTTTCCTATCCTGATACAAAGACTAAACCTTTTTTACTTTCGGTCCATCTTAATGTACACACACATTTTCCCAGACGTCCACAATCAAGGATTTGTCACATTCCCATAAATATTTTTCGAATACGTAGCCGGAATAGGACAAATCCTTATATTTCCATATCCAGCTACGAATTCTGTTGAGATTTGGCTTTTTCTGTTAGTCAAAGTGTTGTAGAGACGCACCTTTCTTCTCAAATTTGTGTAATTTTTGTGCAAATATTAGGCTTTTACTCAAACTCGATCTGTTATATTCATGCAAACGTTTTTCAAAACTTCAAATATATAAGATTTTTTACTTTAACCTTCTCCTCAAATCAAAAGCTTGGTCTGCGCGAACTCTTGACTGTTGAGAGGTGGCAGTTAAATTAGAAAAATTGCTGGAAAATTGCACCGAAATAGAATTAGATTGGAAACTCTGTAAAATACTTAAGGAAGAACCGAGCTTGGTACTGTGTCAGTATACGAGAGAATTTGAATCCAAAGTAAAGCAGCTAAACTCCAACACTCAGTAGTATGTGTATACTTGTAAAATCTAATATTATATGATGTATAGTTATAATTCTGCAATTGTTATAGCGTTCTATTATTATATCCCAATACGATGTAAATATGTAAAAACTTACGAAGGTGTACGTGGGAAAATAAATTAACTTACTATAAGATTTTTCACATTCTCTTACATTTTTTTTTAAATCTGCAACAAAAGTTAGTCATATATTCTAGTTTAGTACCTATTTTGGACTCTTGTTGAACAACTCACGCTTTTACAGAAGCTCGATTTGTTATAGGCATGCAAACATTTGGCAATCGTTAAATTGAACGTTTTTTGACATTTTTTACATATTGTTTTAATTTGCGACCGACGTTCGTAAAGCTTTGATATTTTGCCATTTTCTATCTGGAAATTGTTGAAGAATTGTAGGTTTTTAATGAAACTCGATCTGTTATAAGGATGTACACAATATCCCAAACGTCTAAAATCAACGATTTGTCACATTTCCATAAATATTTTTTATGTACGTAGCCGGAATAGGACAAGTCTTTATCTTTCCGTATCCGGCTACGAATTCTGATGTGAAAAGGCTTTTACTGTCACTCAAAATGCAGAGGTGCACACTTTTTCCCAAACGTCTAAAATCAACGATTTGACACGTTTCCTTCCAAATTCTTGTGCAAAGTGGGTCTGATATTGATATTTTTATATTCGGCAGCGGATGCTGATGAGAATTCTTGAAAAAATAGGCTTTTACTTGAACTCGATCTGTTCTATTATTCAAAGGGAATGAAATCGATGTTTATTCACATTTGCGTACAAAATTTCTCAATTTCAGAATGAAGTTCAAGAAATATTATTAATTCTGTATGCGGTTGAGGATTTTGATGATACATGTTCAAAAACTTTACGCTTTTACTGACAGTTGATCTGCTATGGGGATACAGGTATTTTTCAAAAAGTCGAAAATCGACTATTTTTTGAATTTATTACATTTGTATTTTCAAATACCTGGCTAAATTTCATAAAATCTCATCCTTTCTGTATCTGTTTACCAATTCTGAGGAGAAATAATGATGAATGTTCAGCTTTTACTGAAACTTAACATGTTATAGGGATGCGCAATTTTAAAAAAATTCCTAAATTCAATGATTTTCTACATTTTCGTACAAATTTGTGCAATTAATGGTTGATGGTAAAAATATATTATATAGTAAATTTGATAGAGATGCAAAATTTTCCCCAATCTTCAAAATTCTACGATTTGTTACCCTTCCCTACAAATTTTCTTAGGGCCCCCTGGGAAAAATCTCTGGTAAAGTGCATACAATAAAATAAATTATGGGCAAATAAGGTTCATGAAAATAATAAAATAAACTTTTCGTTTTTTCTCGATTTTGAACAATGATATTTATTATTGCACTTACAACTAATAACACCGGCACACAAAAAAAAATACTTTTCTGTTCTACAGATGCGACATATATATTCCCACGTATTTTGACCCGCTGAGCACGAATCCGTGGTCCGTTTGACCCCAGCACATCTGGGTCAAGGGCATTTAAAGGTCAAATGGACAGAAAAGTATTTTGTGTGAAGATAACTACTATAATTTATGTTTTTCGGGTCGCTGAATCCGAATCCGGGGTCCATTTGAACTCAGCTAGTCGAAGTCAAGGTCAATTTCGTTCATTTCTCTAAAAACAAATTTCTGACTACCATAGTAATATGTTGTGGGGGTCGCTAAGTCTGAATCCGAGGCCCATTTGACCCCAGGGCGCCAAGGTCAAGGTCAGATCAAGGTCATATCAAAGTTAGATCTGAAGAAAAATGTGTCACTGTTCCAAAATTTGACTTTTACATGTTTTAAGGGTAGCTGAATTCGAATCTGAATCTCCTTTAACCCAACGAATCAGGACTAAACAAGAGTTACGGTATGGCATTTTGGAATAGCGTTTATTCTTTCTTTCGCCTATAACGTTCTCTTTTATTGTCAAAGGATCTATGCAGTGGATTTCTAGTTCTCTTCGAACTATCACCATCTTCATCGCCAGGTACTTGATCTCTCTTTAGCAGCCAGCAGTAGTCAGCCAACATATTCACGTCCCATTTTCCTTGCCATCGAAGTTCAGCGTCTTTTAGATCTTGATGGAAACGCTCCCCTTGCTCTTCGCTGTAATCGCCTAAGTTCTCAGGGAAATAGCTAATATGAGAGTCCATGAAATGAAGTTTGAGATTCATCAAACATCCCAAGCGTCGATAGTTCCTCACCATATTTGCTACGATTGCTTTGTAGTCATTACTTCTGTAATTTCCTAAGAAGTTTTGAGCAACATCTCGAAAACTGAGCCAAGCAGCTTTTTCTAAGCCTGTCATTGTCTTGATGAAATTTTCGTCGTAAAACATTTTACGGATTTGAGGTCCATCAAATACTCCTTCTTTCAATTTAGCATCACTTAGTCGAGGAAATTCATTTGTCAAGTACTGAAAACATGTTCCTTCTTTATTCAAAACTTTGACGAATTGTTTCATAAGTCCAAGTTTAATGTGCAGAGGCGGGAGCAATACTTTTGATGGATCAATTAAAGGTTGTTGAAGTATATTATGATTTCCAGGTTCAAGTTGTTCTCTTATTGGCCAAACCTTCTTCTTGTAATGATTCGTGCGATCCCTGCTATCCCACAAACACAAAAAGCAGGGATACTTTGTATATCCTGATTGTTGACCAAGGAGAATGGTTATGATTTTCAAATCACCACAAACTTGCCACTTATGTTTGTCATATTCAATTTTCTCCAATACATATTGGACGTTTTCGTAACTTTCTGTTAATTTTGTTGAATGCGCTATTGGTAGACTTGCGTACTCATTTCCATTGTTAAGCAGCACTGCCTTAAGACTTTGTTTTGACGAGTCTATAAACAATCTCCATTCTTCTGGAACGTAAACATCCTTTTTTAGTTCATTCATCAAACCGTTAACGTCTCTGCAATATACCAACATACCTTCTTCATCTTTATTGAAGTACTGACGGAACTTCTTTTCTCGATTCCTGTAGAAAGATGACTTCGTCCCCTGTTCTACCATTCCACGGCTCTTTAACTCAGCTGCCATATATTCAGAAGCATCTTTAGGAAGACCCATGCTCCTGATGAAATCGTTTAAACTATCTTGGTCGAATAGTCTTATAGATTCATTTTTTTGCTTTCTCCGCAATTTTGGCACATATTCTTCATTTTCATGGTCTTCGTATGAGCAATCATCAGGTTCTTCTTCACCGTCTAACATAACCTCTCTATCTGTCTCTTTATTTGTTGAAGCTTCATTTATCATTGAGCTCGTATCCATATTTTCGATAGCAGACTCTTGATTAGACTTTGCAGTTATGACAGAAGACAATATTGCATAAGATATTCTTGATTTGTTTTTAACGTTGAATCCTTTAACTTTTGTGTTGCAAAAATAACAGCCTTTTTCTGATTGAGGTATTGACCATATTACCGGTGAGGAGTATTTTAAAATTTTATTGTTTTTCACTTTATTTCAACGTAAAAGCATAGTGTAACAAGCACTGCAAATGCTATCTGGAGCAAATGTTTCACTCTGAAGGGAAATTTCTCTTTTATAACATTGATGATATATGACTCTACATTGCTCATTTATTGACCTACGGCAAGTGATGACTTCATACTTTCCACAAACGTAGCAAAAAACATTTTTATCGCTGTTGCAGTCATGGCTGGTAAAAACATGATTACTTGTTGTAGCTTTAAATTCTTTATCAGTTGAATCGCCAACCAATAAAGGGTGGCGGTAGCTGGATGACGACGATTGCGGGCCCGTTTTCTCACCCTGACCAATCGCCGATACTGGGCTTCCAATACCCTGCATCGTACTTTCTCTCGTGCCAGCCATGACGGCACAATGCCTTCACCACAGGGCTTAGCCGAAAAATGAAAAGCAAGAAAAAAATCCGTTTTCCGCCGTCACCACGTGGAGCACAGAAAAAACTTCGGGTAAATGGTGTTGCAGGTAACTTCGTACAGAAACTGTCTTTTGTTCTCATAAAAGTTGTCACCACCGTCTTTAAAATTTTAAGTCACTAGCTTTGCTCGCTCAAGTGAAGTTAGCTGATCGTCGGTATAACAGGCAAATCGGATAAGGGCGGCTTCATAAAAGCTCACTTGCCGAATCGCTAGAGCTGTCAAAAGTTCCTTACAAGCGTGGGTAAAAGCAGAAAAATATCGAGACGCCAGGGAAAGTTTACCCACATGTAGAAGTCAAATTTTGGATCGGTAACACATTTTTCTTTCGATCTAACTTTGATATGACCTTGATATGACCTTCACCTTGGCACCGTGGGGTCAAGCGGGCCTCGGATTCAGACTTAGCGACCCCCACAATATATTAGTATGGTAGTCTCGTCCCATGTAGCCCATTTTCCATTTACCCATGTGAATCATCTATATATTTAAATAAAATGACCTTAACAGGTCGTCACAAAAAAATAATAACATACATATCTGGACGTAAAATCTTCCGTTCTTTCAGAATTTGCAGTCAGAAATTTGTTTTTAGTGGAATGAACGAAATTGACCTTGAAATGACCTTGACCTTGACTCGCTGAGTCCAAATGGACTCCGGATTCGGATTCAGCGACCCAAAAAACATAAATTATGGTAGTTATCTTCATCCAAATGACTTTTCTGTCCGTTTGACCTTCAAATGCCCTTGACCCAGATGTGCTGGGGTCAAACGGACCACGGATTCGTGCTTAGCGGGTCAGAATACATGGGAATATATGTTTGCAGATTGAGACTTTTAAAACTGAATTGGTTTGCGATCATGTAAATCGGTCAGTTTCTCGAATGGTTTCGAATCTGCAATGTACTACGATGTCCATTTCAAGCAAAGTCATATTAAATCGGTTTACCTCTTTTTGAATGAGAGCGATATTTTTCAGGTTAGGCTGTCATGTTTCAAATGATTTTTAAAATTTATAAATTATTGGTAGATTAAGAGAAATCATACGCAAGGCTACTAGATTCCTTTTGCTATTTTAGTTCTAGAGAATGTAAAGGCTTTTGTGGCTTATAAGTCTGTTAAAAAAATAATAACGAGTAAAATTCTGTTAAAAACTAATCGGCGGCAATCTGGAATTCCAGTGACAGATACGCTATTCAAGCGACTTCGAAACCCATTCAAAGAAAGTGAATGGATTTTTGTTTCTTGGGTATACATTCATATAGACAAGAAACACATTATTTCGCGCTTTTCCGTTTCCGAATTATTTTATTAGGTCTTCAAAGGTAATGATTTTAGACGATCTTTCTCGATTGCCAATAAACTGAGACCAGTTAATATCTTATCACTCACTGTTAAACGAAGTTCTGATTTTACCCTAGCTAGAGTTGAGAAAGATCGTTCAGCTTCACAATTTGTAATGAGAGTGGTAAAGAAAAGTCTAAAAGCAATATATACATTCGGGAAAATCGATGTTATGTCTGAATCCGACATCCATTTCAAAATAGTTACAGCTGATAATTTTTTGTCTTTGTAAGCAGATTTCAAGAAGGGAACAAGTTGTTCCAGTTTAGTGGCTAAAGTCACTTCCCTGCAAAAAACGTCGTATTGCAAAGTATTAAAATGTATTGACATTTTGAATGCAATTCAATTCTGTTTTCTGTTCTGAAAAAAAGATTTTAAAAGTATTAGTTCGTACTGGTTCGCATTACACTTCATCACGCTGAATGAGAAACGACAGTGTCGATGATTCGGATTACAAAGTATTGGTTCGCATTAAACTTCAAGACGCCGAATGCGAGATCTAAATATTAAGAAATTATAAAAAAATCAAGCGGTTCCTGTTTATTGTAAAACTTTTTTTAAATAATGTAAAATAAATATATAAATATTAATAAATAAATAAACACTTTATGAAATATTGAATAAAATTTTAATCCGCGGTTACGCATTCAAAAGTATTCCAATAACTTTTGGAATCTGCAACATTTAAACCAATGCGACATTTCGCATTAAAAAGTTTGCAATTTACGCACAACATTCTTCTCATTCGATCGCATTTAAAATCATTAAAGCTAATGCGAACTTTCGTATTAAAAAGTTTCCACTCATCTGAAACATTTCCATCATTAATTCGTATTGAAAAGTATTCAACCCAGTACGAACTCTCGCATTAAAAAGTTTTCACTCGATAAAAAATTTCGTCTCATTCTATCGCATTCAAAAGTATTTAACCATATGCTCAAAAAATTAGTCTCATTCTTTCGCTTTCAAAAGGATTCAAAGTGATGCGAACTGTCGATTTAAAAAGTTTTCATTTCGCTCTAAAATTTTCTCTCATTCGTTCGCATTAGAAAGCATTAAAACGAATGGGAAGTCTCGCATTAAAAAGTATTGCGTGCAAAAATGCTTATCTTTCGTATTCAAAAGCATTCAGGAATTTAATGTTATACAAGAAGTATCGTATTTAAACGTTTTCGGCAAACCTCCAATGCGAAACTGACACATAACAGACTTCACGGAAACAAATCGTGAATGCGAAACAATACTTTTGAATTTTACGTTTCATGTAGGGTTCCAAATCTTCAGCGTAAAAGCTACAAGTTTAGAGGAACTGTTAGAGATCAAATAAAAACATTTCTTAAACTTTCCTACTCGTCATAGATGTCGCGTTGATCGATATTATATTTTACTTCTACGCAATTCTCATCATTCTCATTCTTATTGCTGATGTGCCCTTTGTTCAAATACACGTACTTATTCTCTGCATTCTTTGTCTCCTCGCACTTATTTTTCCCAACAGCTCATGGGACCCAGGTACCTGAAAACTCGTAGTGTAAATCAAATTAAAACACCTGTTGTGTGTAGTTTTGCCCAAAAGGTTCTTTACGGAAATTATAACCCTCAAAAAGCTAAAAGTATCGGCACAGCCTAAAAATGGCGCACTACGTGAACACGAATTCTATAGCGCGACTCGTAATGTCTCGAGACGCAAAGAATGGCTGAAAGCCGAACGCAAGGCAAAAGCAGATATAATACTCCGTATAAGCCTATCGGAATTATGCCAAATCCAAGAATGTATTACGTCACACGATGTTTGGAGAAAATTAGATCCATGTACGCATCTAAGGGTCCCGCGCGAAAAGCCACCTTACTCAAGAAACTTACGCAGCAAAACTCCAGGGCGGAGGACGACTTGAAAGAGCATCTCTTTGGATTTTTCGACGCCGTCGATAAGCTACAATTAACGGAAATACAGGTAAACGGCGATCTTTTATCGATTACGCTACTCTACAGTCTACCAAGTATTTTTGATTATTTTCGTTGCGCTATCGAGTCGTGAGACACTCTACCCGATCCTGAAAACCTCAAAGTCAAAATAATTGAGGATCATAATGCTAGGCAGGGGAGGGATGACGGAAGTGTGAACGCCGCCATGTTCGTAAACTCGAAACAGAAATTCTCGAACAAAGGAAAGAGTGGTGGCGCTCGCAACGACGCAGCAGAAAATTCCGAAAAACAAAACCGAAGCACAAATGCGGTTTTTGCAGTAGAAAAGGACACAAAGAGTCTGACTGCTTCTATAAGAAAAAGCAAGAAAACCCAACCGCAAATTGTGTAGAAACAACTCATTGTTTTTTCGCTAGAAAGGATGTGCAAAATACAAGTGATGTTTGGTGTATAGATAGTGGTTGCACTTCACATTTGTGCAACAAATAAAAGTGCATTTACAAACGTGACAGATACAACAAGTTATCTGAAGCTCGCAAACAATGCCACTACGACAGTGAAAGCGAAAGGTGACGTTCGATTCGATACCGGTAAAGTGAACAGTGCGGTCATACTGAAAAAACACTCCATGTGCCGGAATTAGATACTAATTTATTTTAAGTTGCGAAAATCGTTGATAACAACTACGAAGTGACATTTCGAAAGAACGGTGTCATCGTCGAAGATCTAAACGGTAGAGATCTACTAACCGCTGATCGCGTCGGCGATTTATTTTACTTACGGGAGAATCGCGAAACATTGAATGCAGCATCCGTAGTAAAAAGCTTCAAATGTGACGCGGAAATCTGGCACGTTCGGCTGGGCTCGGCTGGAAAGATCACTAGTACACCATTTACAAAACGAAAAGGCTTATCAAAAGCACTACTGGAATTGATTCACACAGATGTGTGCGGACCAATGAGGAACACATCATTGGGAAACGCTCGTTATTTTATAACCTTTATCGATGATTGGAGTCGATGGTGTCAGGTCTATTTCATGCGTAACAAAGGAGAAGCTGTCGAGAAGTTCATAGAATTTAAGAACGTGGTTGAGAAACAAACCGGGCATAAAATAAAGTCCGTGCAATCCTACAACGGTCGCGAATACGTTAAACAAAAATTACGAGATTTTCTTAAGAAAGAAGGAATCCATCATCGATTAACTGTGCCACATACACCACAGCAAACCCGGTTAATCGAACGGAAAAATCGGGCACTCGTGGCAACCGCCCGCTGCATGTTAATTCAATCTTGACTACCTCTCTGTTTTTCGGCCGAAGCTATCGCTACGGCGAGCCACATTCGAAATAGGTGTACGACTGAAGGAATACCTGACGGGACTCCTTATGAGAAATGGTTCGGAACACGTCCGTCTCTCTCCTACTTGCACACGTTCGGCAACAAAGACTTCATACTCGACAAGACACCGAATAAAGGAAAGTTCGACCCAAGAGACATCGAGAGAACTTTTGTTTAATACGCCGACCAATGTAAGGCCTATCGCGTGTGGATAACAGGGGAAAGAAAGGTAGTCGTCTCCAGAGATGTAAAATTTCTTGACTATTTCGAACCATAATGTACTGATAAATCATTGCTTCCTGGCAAAGAAAACCACAACGAAACACAAAAAGTTGTGAGCGGAGCGACACTTGAATCAAAAGTCGTCGAAATCAATCCCACTTGTAGGTGCCAAGATCCGACTCCAAAAGACGATGAGGAAATACCATTCCTCGGGTTTGAGAGACAAGGTAACCAAAACCCGACTACAAAAGACGATGATGAACCACCATTCCTCGGTTTTGAGAGACGAGCTGACCAAAACCCGACTTCAAAAGACGATGATGAACCACCATTCCTCGGTTTTGAGAGAGAAAGTGACCAAAATCAGACTCCAAAAGACGTTGATGAACCACCATTTCTCGGTTTTGAGAGAAAAGTCGACGAAAATCCCTCCAACGAAGACAAACCACAGGTGAGTGATTTTGTAAGAACAAAACGAATGGCAGCTCCGGATGACTCTTCAAACAAGGAAGACGAATTCTTCGATGCAAATATCGCCATGCACGCAATCGAAATATCACTGAAAAACGCCACAAATGGACCTGAACGTCAAGAGTGGCTGGATGCGATCCGCCAACAAATTAGGTGCTTAATCGCCAACGACACATGGGCATTAGTCGACATACCTACTAACGGAAAAGTAATCGGATGCAGGACTATCCTAAGGAATAAATATAACCCAGACGGAACTTTAAATCGAAGAAAGGCCAGAGTGGTAGCTCAAGTATTTCCCCAAAGGCCGGGAATTGACTTTATCGACACCTTTGCTTCGGTAGCTAGAATGGAATCACTCCGTCTACTCATGGCACTTGCAGCGAAATTTAATTTGGAGTTCTCACAACTGGACATCACATCCGGCCATAAATATTGGTAGTTTGGTCTGCGGCTACAAATCTTGATGATATTTGGTAAAAAAATTAGGCTTTCACTTAAATTCCATCTGCTAGAGACATGCAAACATAAATAAATATTTTTCAAAATGAATAAAATCGACGGTTTTTCACATTTCCGTACAAATTATCTTAATTTCTGACTGCAGTTTATCTAAATTAGTAACTCTGTACGCGGCTAAGCATTCTGATGACTCTTGTTGAATAAACTTTACGGTTTTAATGACACTCGATCTGCTATATATATATATATATATATATATATATATATATTTCTATTTCTTAGTTGTAGTTCACGAAATGTGTTCTTTTCTGTATCCGGAGGCAAATGTTGGAAAGAACTGATGAAAAACTTTCAGCTTTTACTGAAAATCAACCTGTTATAGGGATGAACACATTTGTTCTGAGGATAATATGTGAAAAACTTTTAGCTTTTACTAAATTCTGCCTATGGCAGGGATGAATACGATATTTCCAAACCTGTCAAATCAACAATTTTTCAAAGTTATTTCGTACAAATTTTCCTAATTTGTGACGCAAGTTTACCAAACATAAGTATTTGCTTGCAAATATTTTTCAAAACATCGATACATTTCCATACACATTTTTCTAATTCGTGGACGAAGTAGGATAAATACTTGTATTTTTGTATTCATTTACAGATTCTAATTACACCTGGCGAAATTCTGTAGGCTTTTACTGGTGCTCACAATGTGATAGAGAAGCAAACTTTTTTCCAAACTTCAAAAATCAACGATTTGTCATACTTCGGTACAAATTTGTTGTACTTTGTGTTCGAAGCTGCCAAATATTGGTATTTTGGTCTCCGGCTAAAGATCTTGATGATACTTGGTGAAAAATAGGGCTATTACTTAAAGTCGATCTGCTAAAGGCGTGCAAAATTTTTCAAAACGAATGAAATCGATGTTTTTTCACATTTGCCTACAAATTTTGTCTTGATTTTTGAGTAAAGTTGATCTAATATTAGTAATTCTGTATGTGGCTAAGGATTGTGATGATACTTGATAAATAAATGTTACGCTTTTACTGACACTCGATCTGCTTTTGGAACACAAATATTTTTCAAATATTCTATAATAGACGATTTTTCGTATTTCCGTACATATTTTTCTAATTCTTGGGTGAAGTTCATAAAATCTGTTCTTTTCTGTATCTGGAGGCGAATGTTGAGAAGAACTGGTAAAAAACTTTAGTCTGTTAATGAAACTCAACCTTGTTATAGGGATGAACACTTTTCTCAAAACTTCTAAATGTTTTGCAATTCATGACTGTACCCTAGTAGCAACGTCTGCCTTGTTTGACAGAGGCCAGAGTCTGGCTCAGCATCTGCTCCCCCTAGTCGACCAGACTGGAGGGAGAAAAGATCAGACCAGACGAAGAACAGAATCTGGTGAATAAAAGAACCAGATTCTGGTATTTAGTTTAAACACTATTAATTAATGTAGAATATAAATAATGAAATTGAAAATCTAGCAATCGGAAATTTGAACGATGTGACGTCTTCGCAGTATATTCTCCCAGAAAGGGCTGGAATATAGTGTAAAACTATCACAGAAACCTATTTAGCACCATTTTACGTTATTTCAATTTTGTCTGGTGTATCTCATGACCAGTCTGGGCCAGGATCTGCTATATCAGACTCTGGTGCCAGAACAGTACGCTAAAGCGGAACCAGCCGGGCGCCAGGCTGCAGACATTCTTCTTTTTCTGGCGCCCAGCTTGCGCCAGTCTGCAGTTATCTTGCTACTAGGGTAGTTATAGTCAAATGTCGACATTTCCGTATTCGTTCACGAGTTCTGATGAGAATCGTTGAAAAGCTTTAGGCTTTTACTGAAATTTCATCTTTTATAGGGAATCTGAAGAGAATAGGTGACAAACTTTTAGCTTTTACAAAAAAAAACGATCTCGCTCGCAAATATTAAAAAAAAACTATACATTTCCATACATATTTTTCTGATACGTGGCCGAAGTAGCATGAATACTTGTATTTCCCTGATGGAAGTGAAAAGATAGGAATTTAGCTATTTGAATCTTTTTAAATCTTCTGGATTGAAATAGAAAGGAAAAATGTATTCTTCCCTATCAATGCCAATCTATTTCTATCTCCTTTTTAATCTAAAATACCCTCTTTCCTTTTGAATCTCAATATTTCTAAATTTCTGTATCTTTACTTAATACACGACTTCTTTTTGTATCCTTTGTTTATCTTTGCCAATCCTGTGCCTATCCTTTGCCTATTTAATTCAATCTTGTTCTATCCCTTTTGCAGTCTACTGCCGCGCTTATCTTTTTCAATACCTACTTTCCTATCAATGTCTATCCTTTGTCTAATCATTTCAATCCTTTTCTGTCCCTCTTGAAGTATATTACCAAGTCTATCCATTTTAATCTTTACCTTTCTATCCATATCTATCCTTGTATAATTATTTCAATCTTTTTCCATCTCTCTTGAAGTATATTTTCAAGTCTATCCATTTTAATCTTTACCTTTCTATTCATGTCTATCGCTAATCTAATCATCTCTATCCTTTCTATCCTTTTTACAATAGACTAGAAAATCTATCCTTTCCAATTTATACTTTTCTATCCATATCTATCTTGGTGCAATCATTTCAATCCTTCTCTATCTCTCTTGAAGTATATTACTAAGTCTATCCATTGCAATGTTCACCTTTCTATCCATGTCTATCTTTAATGTAATCATCTCTATTCTTTTCTGTACTTTTTACAACCTACTAGAAAGCCTATCCTTTCCAATATATGCCTTTTTGTCCATGTCTATCTCTAATCTAATAAGCTCTATCATTTGGTATCCTTTTCACAATCTACTAGAAAGGCTAACCTTTTCAATCCATACTTTTTATCCATATCTATCCTTGTATAATAATATCAATCCTTTTCTATCTCCCTTAGAATATACTACCAAGTGTATCTATTTCAATTTTTACCTTTCTATCCATGTCTATCCTTAATCTAATCATCTCTATTCTTTTTACAATCTACTAGGAAGCCTATCCTTTTCAATCCATTCATTTGTATCCATATCTAACCTTGTATAATCATTTCAATCCTTTTCTATCTCTCTTGAAATATAGTATCAATTCTATCCATTTCAATCTATACTTTTCTATCCATATCTACCCTAGTAACAAGATAACCGCAGACTGGCGCCAGCCGGGCGCCAGAAAAAGAAGAATTTGTTTGCAGCCTGGCGCCCGGCTGTTTCCGCTTTGGCGGGCTGTTCTGGCACCACAGTCAGGTATAGCAGATCCTGGCCAGACTGGTCATGATATACACCAGACAAAATTAGAATAACGTAAAATGGTACTGAATAGGTTTCTGTAATAGTTTTACCCTACATTTCAGCCCTTTCTGGGAGAATATACTGCGGAGACGTCACATTATTTCAGGAGACACACTGAAATATAAAAAACATAACCTCTTGTCATATAAGCTTATTGCATGCTTGCATGTTTGGACATACTTGTGAATCGTTCCAATTTCCGATTGCCAGATTTTCAATTTCATTAATTAATTTCTACGTTAGGTACTAGTGTTTACACTAAATACCAAAATCTGGTTCCTTTATTCACCATATTTTGTTTTTCGTCTGGTCTGATGATCATTTCTCCCGCTAGTCTGGTCGACTATAGGGAGCAGCTTGTATGACAGGCCAGAGTCTGCAGACTCTGGCCTGTCATACAAGCCAGACGTTGCTACTAGGGTATACTCATAGAACCACTTCAATACTTTTTTATCTCTTTTGAAATATACTACAAAAAAAAAACTTTTCCAATCCCTATCTTTCTATCCATATTTATCCTTGTATAAATATTTCAATCTTTTTCTACTTTTATCTGCTCAATCATTTCAACCCTGTTGTGTCCTTTTTCGCAATTTGCATTAAAAAAATCTAATATCATGAAACCTATGCATTAATTATAATTATAAATGATGATAAATAGCTTTCGAATGGACGGAGAATGTGTTCCAGAATTATATCTTGAAAGGAAAATATATGTATGTTCGCAACGAATTTATATATTTCAGATTATAATAGGCATCCAGGATCATTTTATTGTGTCGCTTCCTACTTCCTCAAGCTGTAGCTTTTTTTCGTCGCTCATTACCGTATCTTTGAAATGACATATAAACAAATTTCTTGTGAGCGTACAAAATATATACACTGACATATATACTGTTTACCAAAGATCAGCTGTTCACTTGCACTTAAGTCTTTAATCTGCTTCGATATTTTTCGGCCATGTTCGGTGTTTCTGCGTGAAAGAAGAATTCTTAAATTTTGAGAACACGTGACCATTGAACCTTTTCTTTGTCCCTAATTTCAACATGGCGGCTGTGACTCTACGAGAGACAGAGACGGAGAGAGATGCCTGGAATGTGCCGGTTCGTGGCGGTAATGAATGTGCAATTATCACTTTATCTAAAGTATTTTCTCATTTTTCATTCAGTGTCAAAGAGGTCATAGATTTGTTGTAATTAGACTCTTTCAACAAATAAAATGTTTGGGAGTGTAAAATTCACGCCACGCATGCCTGTCCTGGAAATACGCCTGTTGGATAGCTACGACAGCGCCACCGATTTGGAACTATTGGGAAGAAATTTGGCTTAAAGGGACTCCATGGTTCGCATCCAGCCCCTTGACCTGCTCTTTTGGGTCGTATTGTCTCGCCCGAGTCGAGTCCTGGCAGTACAGTCTTCTTCAAGCTACACTGCGAACCATGGAGCAAGCTGTAGCAGGTGCAATTAGGAAGAGAGACATTAGAAAGAGAAAGGAGCTACACGGTGAACCATGGATGCAAACCATGGAGCAAGCCATCAGACTTGAAGCTTTTAGAGACATATTTTTTTGATCAAGTATCACTTTCTCGA
>CAKNXH010062304.1:96600-110019 GCA_932178445.1 Andricus quercusramuli
TCGAGAAAGTGATACTTGATCAAAAAAATATGTCTCTAAAAGCTTCACGTCTGATGGCTTGCTCCATGGTTTGCATCCATGGTTCACCGTGTAGCTCCTTTCTCTTTCTAATGTCTCTCTTTCTAATTGCACCTGCTACAGCTTGCTCCATGGTTCGCAGTGTAGCTTGAAGAAGACTGTACTGCCAGGACTCGACTCGGGCGAAACAATACGACCCAAAAGAGCAGGTCAAGGGGCTGGATGCGAACCATGGAGTCCCTTTAAGCCAGAAATTTAAATTCAATATTAACGAAAAATGTTACAGTAAACAATTAATTTTAAACCGAAGATTAACGTTTTTGATTAAAATGAATCGATATTCACTGCTTTTTTTCATTAACATTGCCCAAATAACTTCGAGATACCCAATAGTTCGCGTGTCATACGGCACTGTTGTCAAAGTCGCAGAGGTATCCTACATGCATGTAAGATGTCGAAATTATAAACACGTGTGCAGTGTTAAATAACAAATTTCATCCTGAAAATTATGATCCGAAAAAAAATTATATTAAATGCGGAAAAAAGCATACACGGAAAGTGTGCTGCAATAATTCTCTTCATTACAAGTAAGTAAAATTCTACAATTAAATTCGTGTAATTCATAGAGATTAGTACAAAAGGCTCCGAGAGTCCACGTATGACGCGTACACATCTTCAGTATTTATTGAAAAGTTCGATTTATACACAATATGAGTATACTATCAATTATTAATAAAGATTTTTGGATAAATACCCTAACTTCAAAACTCTATTTCTTCATTTTATTCGTAAAATGTTCGATTTAAATATTTTTTCGCTTTGTACAGCAGTTTACTTTAAAAATAGAAAAATGTCTATAGAGGAGAAAAATATCTAATTGAAATACTTTTCGTATAAAAACCTTCAGAAAACCCTAAGAAATATGAATATCTTTCTGAAGGTTTTTATAGAAAAAGTATTTCAATTAGATATTTTTCTCCTCTATATAGACATTTTTCTATTTTAAAATAAACTGCTGTACACAGCGAAAAAATATTTAAATCTAACATTTTACGAATAAAATGAAGAAATATAATTTTTAATCTAGGGTCTTTATCCAACACTTAATCTATAAAGCCTTATATCATCACTTTAAATGTTGCACTTATTTTTATAAAATATAGTATGTTTAAAAAAAATCAATGATTTTAAGTGAGAAATTTTGAATTTAGGAAATGTTCAATGTAGAAAATATAAAATTAAGCAATTTTAAATACCTCTGTAAGTTGAACAATGGTTCAGGTGTAAGGCCTCAAATTTTACAATCATATAGTATTGAAATGTTAAATATTTATAACAATAAATTGTAAAATTGCCCAGTTGTGCATACTTAAAATTTTTAATTATACAATATTGAAGACTTCTAATTCTATAGTGAACAAACTTTAACACTTAATATAAATAATTATTCAATATTCTTAACCCTTCAAGCTCGTAAATATTTATGTTCAATTTAAAATATTGAATAATTTTTTTAATGCCTAGGACGGCATTTTTCAAGCTACCGAGCTTTGAAATAAAATTTCTCAAAATTAACGGCTATCTGAAAGAATATATTTTGAGTGATTCTACATTGCCTTAATTTCTGGAGGTTTGAAATCTAATTAAACCAATTTTTAAGTCGTTTTTTTAATTAATGAAATTTTACAATTTTTAATATTTTACTTTGGCATAATGTAAAATTTTTAACAGTTGTAGATTAAGTGGAAATATTTTTGAAAAACCGCAATTTCAAAAACTTAAATTTTTAATGAGTAGGAAATTTTTATTTCCTTACATTTCAGCGCAAACAAACTCAGAAAAAAATGAGGGAAAAGTCAGGCAATTCTGAAATTGGCATTTCATAGCAACGCTGATGATTTACTAATGAAAGAGTACAGTAACCTTATCGAAATAATAATCGCTTGACAGAAACGAAGAAAGATGCAATTATGAAAATGAATAAAGGAAGACTGCGTCATCCTCCATTATCGAAAGTCAATCCTCCATGATCCTCAGAATCTGATTTGGGATGTGTTCCAAAGCCTCATCTCGAAATTTGGTGACGAAAGTTTCGTCGAAGCGAGACTTTGGAACCTCAGATGTACATAAGTCGGAGTTTATTCAAAACAAGATACTCAAATTACGCGAATCTTACTCTCCTTCCAGAAAAGTAAGTTTGTTTATAGATTTATTGATATTCCATCCTTTACCTATGGAGGTTGTTCAGTAATCACGTAAAAATGTGAGAAATAAAATAGACAATTTATTCTGAACGTTTTATTGAAGGAGGCCCATGATGTTCCTGAGCCAGCAGAGTATGAGATTGGATATACAGTCGAAAATTTGGACGACGAGGTAATTTAAAATATACCGACCTATGCTACTTTAAAATCTTCAGGGCAGCGACTTGACTGGGAATTTAGTTGAAAGACCGAGAGCTTACTTCTGATCGTAATAAGATTCAAGTTTTCATTCTCTTAATAATTATGTGTGCAAAAGGAAGGTCCTTTAGGATGGTCAAGGTTAGCCCGAGCGAATAAAATTTACAAGTGTCTTCAGTACATTTGAGCCGTTTATTAAAGCAAAATGCGATACAAAATATGACAAAGTGTTTCGCGACTCGCGGACAAAGGCTTTCTGTCGCTCGTTCTCTAAATCTAACATGAACGCTCTAAATAATCTGCAGAGCGCGCCACTAGTTCTTTGGCGCGCTTCACGCTTAAATTCGCGAATGCCTCAAATATAAAAGAGTATCGTTACAGACTCCCCCTCTAGAGTAAACAATCGTCCTCGTAGTTACTCTAGCGCACCTTTCTGGGTCTACCCCGTCGACGTATCGCACAGACGGGCTTGGGAGCAGGTTCCTCGTAGGTTCCAATGAAGGGTGTTAGATCTGACACCGAGTACTTTCCAAGTACCAATCCTGGCTCTTCTGGATTGATGATCTCGTAGGACGTTGGACCGACGATTTTCTTGATGCGATAGGGACCATCGCGGCGAGGTCCAGGTTTAGCATTGATACCCTTGGCGGCATTACTGAGCAAGTGAGACTTCACCAAGACTAGATCCCCTTCTTTATACCGTAGGACGTCTCTCCTTTTAGCGTTAGCCACGTCGTGTTGCATGTCTTGAGCATGCTCGGCTGCATTTCTCGTATCTTGGAGAGTTCGCGTGATTTGTTTTAGATAGGGCGTAATCTCTGCGATATAGTTCTCGCTCTGGACGATAGTGCGGAGATCGTTACATACGTCATCGGCCGTTCGAAGCTGCCTGAAGAAAGTAAGGTAGGCTGGCGTTTCCTTCGTTGACTCGCTCTTCACAGTGTTCATGGAAAAACGGATGGATGGAAGTTGGATCGGCCACGTGTTATGTAAGCCAGCGACGAGAATAGCTAATTGAGTCTTTAGGTCTCGATTCTTTCGTTCTACCTGATTAGCTTCTGGATGATAGATCGGAATTAAATGCTGCTTCACTCCTAGACAAAACATTGCCTGCTGCATAGTTGCTGCTATGAATTGCCCCCCATTGTCACTAATAACCTTCCTGGGTAGGCCGTAACGGAAAAAAACTTCATCTATGAGCAATCGAGCACAAACTTCGCTAGTGGCTTCCTTCAGTGCAAACAACTCCACCCATTTGGAAGCGGTGTCTTCGATGATGAAGACCCATCTTTCTCCCTTAGGTCCCTCGACTAGTGGACCAAACAGATCAATGGCTAGAACCTCGAAACGTTGAGCTAGTGGTGGTGTTCGGAGTAATCCGGCTGGTTTTAAATTCGAAATTTTGTATCGCTGGCATTCTACGCAATGCTTAATATGTTCAGCAACTTGTCGGCGCATCCCAGGCCAAAAGTAGCGAGAAGAAATTCGCGAAACAGTCCGGTCTACTCCATAATGTCCAGCCGTGGGTGCATCGTGATATTCGTGAAGAATTCGCTGCCTTTCCGATTCAGGTACCACCAGTTGAACTTCGTCTCCATCCTCGTCAGGACTGTACCGATAAAGCACACCATTATACATGATGTAACCTCTGTCCGTCCACTTAGCGAAGTCGTTTTCCGGTTCCTGCGTTTCAAAGGTGTCGATGATTTTTTTTATTTCAGAGTCTGCTAGTTGCTTCTGTCGGAGTTCTGCTGCACACCTAGTTGGTATCTTCACACTGACTGTACAAATTCCACATGTTGATATCGTCTCTTCAGTACAAGGTGGTCGAGAAAGTGTGTCTGCTACCACGTCGGCCCGACCTGTAGTGTAAGAGATTTCTAAATCATATGGCTGCAAGACGAGGGCGACATCCGTAGCGACATAAATTTTAGATCCTTCTATGTATCCCCGGAACTTATCAACAGACCATACCACTGCTAAGGCCTCCCTCTCTGTCGTGTTGTAGTTTCTTTCCGCTGAAATCAAAAGTCGGCTCGCGTATTCAACTAGTCGTTCATCGGTCCCCTCCCCCTGAAGTAAAACCCCTCCGAGCGCGTAGCTGCTGGCGTCTGTACGCAGAGTATAAGGAAGAGACGAATCCGCCTGTCGTAGAATGGGTGCTGTCGTTAGCAATCGCTTCAGTTCCTCGAAGGACGTCTGTTGTGCAGGCCCCCACTCCCAAGCCGTAGACTTCTTAGTCAGATCGCTTAGCGGACGCGCGATTTCTGCGAAATTCTGTATATATCGTCTGTACCACGTACAAGTCTGTAGGAAAGTTCGAATATGTGCTACATTTCGTGGAGGTAGCATGTTTACGATACATGATACTTTTTCGGGACAAACTTTAAGCCCTTCAGGCGTAATCATATGGCCAAGATAGCGGACTTCCAGTCGTACGAACGAACATTTTTCACGTTTAGCCCGAAGTTTAAATTGTCTCAATCGATCAAAAATTCTTTGAAGGTCCTCGATATGTACATCTACGGAAGGTGAAATAACGAGGATATCGTCGAGGTAAATAGTAACTACCATTCCACTTCCGGTTTTGAAACGATCCATCAATCTTTGGAATGTACTCGGCGCATTTTTGAAGCCGAATGGCATACGTTTGTACCTATACATTCCAAAAGGTGTTACAAAGGCGGTCTTGTCTCTATCTTTTTCGCGTACCGGCACCTGATGGTACCCTTGTCGCAAGTCAATGGTTGATATACACCCGATTTGTTTAGCCTCATGTAACAGATCGTCAATTCTCGGTAGCGGATATTTATCGGTAACAGTTATCGCATTTAATTTTCTATAATCTATACATAAACGGTCACTTGTATCTGGTTTCGTAACCAAGATCGCTGGTGAACCCCACGGAGATTCGCAATCTTCTATAAAACCTTGGGAAAACAAATCATCCACAGCTTTTCTCATGCGATCTTTTTTTTCGTGTGACAATCGATACGGCGGTGAAAATATCGGTTCGTGATCTCCGGTATTTATCGCGTGTTCCGTTAAATCTGTCGCTTCACCGGTTTCCGCAAAAACATCTGCGTTTTTCTCAAAAAGTGCGTTAAAACGCGATCGCTCATTTTCGGATTAAAACGTGCCTTCGTTTACTCGAAGATCTACACTTCCAATACTGAAGCTTGACAAGACTACTGCGTTTTGATCAAATACATCATCTTCGTACAAAAAAGGATATATTTTACTCGGGTTATTCTTAAAATGCCAATTCCAGTCGGCATGATCACTTACCATTCCCGCAGCGACAGTAAAATCGATTCCTAATGAAGTCCTATTTTCTTTAGCTTCGGGTAACACAACAAGCGTAGTCTTAATCTGCCTACCCATTAGTTTAATTTCTACAGACGTAAACAAAAGAGTCGTAGGTCTTTTAATACCGTCCGCGTACGCGAGAGTGACTTGAACACTTCTAAATTCTTGGCCGCGTTCTCGAAGCAACTGATACAATTGATAGCTAGCAACGCTTTGTTTCGCACCTGTGTCAACTACCACAGTACCTACTTTATCATAAATACTCACTTGTAAGACCGGTCGCGACTGGTTACCTATGTTGAAACCTTCCAAGGTACTAAAATCCAGGGAACTTGTACTGGTCATCTTCTTCGAGCAATTAGGACAATTACTCCGGACATATCCAGGCGTTTGACATCCGTAGCATTTAAAATCTTTTCCAGGTGACTTCACGGCATCCGTGCTTGTAGTACTTGCTGTTGACTTCACCGGCTGCTGCGACGGTTCCGTGGATGTAGACTGAAGCTTTCTACAGTCCTCTCTTCGATGGCTATAATGGCGACAAAAACTGCAGCGAGCGCTCTTTTCACTTTTGTCGCTTTTGTCTGCGACTTTCGACGAGGGCTTCTCACTAGAACACGCATCCTCACTGAGCGTATTTTCCGCTGCCCGTGCCAATTCGAGCAGTCTAGCGAACGTTTCAAAACTGGCCCGCGACACTAGTTTCCTTATTCGAAGGTTGAGAAGTCCATAGATCATGTCCAACTGCACATTTTCCGTCAGTGAGTTTGCAGGTAATTGTGCTATCAAGACCCGAGCTTTTGACACAAAAATGTCCGTCGAGGTGGACTCGTTTTGTTCGGTACCGAAAAGTTCACGATAAACTATGTAAGGTGGCTTCGATTGTCCGAGCGCGTATTGCATTGCGGTAAAAACGTCTGACCACGGACTTCCATTGTTCTTTACGCCTTGATACCACGTAGCGGCGTCTCCTGTGAGAAGCATTGGTAAGCCCTTTATTGCATTTTCATCACTGACTCTCATGCACTCTTTATACACTTTTATTGCGTCGATGAAATTTTCCACGCACTCACCATCTTTACCCGCAAATCGTGATGTACACTTCGCGAAACTTCCTGTGGAAGCTTGAGCATTGTCGGCCGGCAGCTGAACCATAGTCGCCGTCACTCGTTGCAAAAGTTCCTGGAACTGTTCGGCAGTAAGCGTTACGTTCGACATTTTTAATTTCGGGTTTTCCGAGGTGGAAACTTTCTTAGAATTTCTTAAAGATTTTCGCGAGCTACTCGCGCAAACTAGACCTTCATAGTCGGGTACTTTTCCGGCGATTCGTGCACTTCTGCGCGTTGCTTCCACTGCCACGCGGTATCGTTTCCGATTTTCAGCCAAACGCATGAAGATCCATAAACTAAATCAAACCCCGAGCTCCACTAGTTGGGCGTCAATGTAAAAGGAAGGTCCTTTAGAATGGTCGAGGTTAGCCCGAGCGAATAAAATTTACAAGTGTCTTCAGTACATTTGAACCGTTTATTAAAGCAAAATGCGATACAAAATATGACAAAGTGTTTCGCGACTCGCGGACAAAGGCTTTCTGTCGCTCGTTCTCTAAATCTAACATGAACGCTCTAAATAATCTGCAGAGCGCGCCACTAGTTCTTTGGCGCGCTTCACGCTTAAATTCGCAAATGCCTCAAATATAAAAGAGTATCGTTACATGTGTACTTTATGAATTAGGTTGAAGTTTCAGACGTCTAGTCTGACGATTTTTTTACATTCAATGGAATAAGAATACCAAAAAAAGGTTTTCAAAGTTCCCAAAACCCAAAATTTTTAATCATTCACTTGCAGAAATTTACCCGACGTTGCCCGGGATTTTAAGAGATTTCATTGAATTTAAAAGACTTTTAAAGAGGCTTTGAAGGATTGGAAAAATTATATAAAAATTTAAAAAGATTGTAGTGATTTTAAGGAATTCTAAGGGGTAAAAAGACTTTGAAGGATTTTAAAAATTCAAGGTTTTAACGAATTTGAAGGAATTTGGTAAGAGTACAAGATATTTCAAGAGATTCTAATGAACTCTAAGGGATTTTCATATATTTTTAACAATTTCAAGACACTTACAGAAGATTTAAGACATTTTAAAGAATTTCAAGTAAATTCAAGGAATTTTAAGGAAGTTCATTTGATTTCCTCCAAATTAGAATCAAAGCCTTGAAATTTCCTAAAATCACTTCACATGTCTTGAAATCTCTTGAAAATCCTTAAACTCTCTTGAATTCTTTAGAAATCCAGTGAAATTCTTTACAATCACTTGAAATCTCTTAAAATCCCTTGAATTTTCTATGAAATCCTTTAGATGGCTTGAAATCTTGTGAAATCTATAGAAATCTCTAGAAATTTTTTTTATAACTCTTTCAAACTCTTTTAAAAATCCCTTGAAATCTTGTGAAAACTCTTGAAAATCCTTAAACTGTTTTGAACCCTTTTAAAAATCCATTGAGGTTTCTTAAAATCTCTTGAAATTCCTTAAAATTCCTTGAAGTTCCTTAAGATCAAATGAAATTAAATAAAATTTCTTAAAATCCCGAGCAACATAGGGTAAATTTCTGTTAGTAATTAAATAAATATATAATGTTTTCAGAAACTTTTTTTGATATTGTTGATCCAATAAATGTTAAAAAATAAAATAAAAACAGTTCTTCAGACTAGAGGTCGGAAACTTCAGCCTATATGAGAGAAGGTATTTTTATCTTTTCCGTATAAAAAAAAACTTGTTGTAATTTTTTGCTTATTGTGTTACAGGATGTTTAGAATGAATGTCATGAATTAAAATAAATCTTTCAATTTTTCTTTTATCACTTTTTTACTGCTTTTATTCTGATTACAAATACTTACATACAAGTATTTCTATCATTGTCTACTATAGCCGGGCTCTAATTTTTAGATTGGCGAAAGATGATTGAGGATTTCCTCAAATGAAGATGTGTGCATTTCTCCAAAAAAGCCATCCCAGATGCATGGGTTTGAGGCAAGCGAGAAAAATGGAGGGAGCACATTAAGAATTTGGAAGCTGGGTGAGCTTACAAAAATAGAACACTAAGAGAGAAAGTCGAAAAAATAGAGGTGTTAACTAAACTTAATGAAGCTCTTCAAAATAAACTATTGTCGAGGCTGGATGCGATGGACTTTACGTGGATCAGAATAAGTTTAAAAATGATATTAACGAAAATAAGAGACTTCAGTCTTCGTTTTTAAATTTTTAGACAGTAGATAAACATTCCTTATATTTTTCTTCACGTTTATCTGCTACGAACAATTAATTTTAATTGTTAGTTTTTTAATTCAGAAGTAACTGTTGCTTAACGTAGTTTTAGACGACTCTTAACCTCAATCGTACCTTGAATGAGCAAAGCAAAGTAGTAGGTTTTTATATTGATTTAATTATTATTTGCAATTACTTTCAGAGAATATTTAAGACATAGAATAAGAAACCGCTAATGCCAATGTTAAAGACACCTTCGAGAAAGTGGGCACAATTAGGAAGGATAAGGTGAAATGCTTTATACTTTTTTATTTTACTTCAATTAAATAAGGAAATCATTAACGGTAATGCTGTTTCAGATACATTTGGGAAGAAACGTGTGAATGTCTAAAACGAAATATTATGCTGTATCCTTGGAAGCTTGCTCGCCGAAAATTTTTGTAAAATGTCTGGCTCGAGCTACCTTTGGTTTAAACACTCTTTTACAAAGCTCAGGTTGCGGAATGATCTCAAACCGAATTCCAAAAACAAACCCAAAAGCGAGACCACGCCTCAATGCACTAATCATCCAAGCGATACAGGGTACTTACATATATGTCCATAATGTTTATACGTAGGATTATAAGCAATACCAATTGTCAAGCATTCTTTTTCAAAGCTCCATTTAGAAGATTTATCAATCATTAGAGTTGATGCAATGAATTTTACATTATTTTCAGATGCTTTTTAATATTGGGCTTCCAAATGTTTACCTCGTCCCTATGATTGTTACCATTTAGACGGTGAGAAATGATTCTCTTAACATTTTGAGCAGATACATTACACAAGTAAGAGCAGTGCATTGTAAGAAAACAATAGGTAAATACTGGAATCAACTAGGTTTGATCAAAACATACACATTTTTTCAATAATTAAAAATGCCAAAATTGGGTTAGACTTAATTCGTCGACAATTTGCGCCTCTAGTTAATACGAACTTATATTCTTTTCTCATCAATAAGTTTAATTTATCCATACGGGCTTTTTATATTGCATTAATGTACAGAGCAGCTACCTCGACAACGAAAATGAGACCATCGAAGAACCGACAGCAGATCCTTTGGATCCTACAACTAGCTCTGCAGAAAATGAAAATGATGTATCCACAGGTAATAAAGAAAACGAATGCAGGCAAAATTCACTTGAAGAATCAACAGAACATGACTGCAGTGCACAGGAATCGCACTTTATCGATATTACTGCATTTTCCGAAGAAGACAATGATCAGGAGATACTGGACGGTAGTGAAAATCAGTCCAAACAAACCGCGATGGAAGCAGTAGAGAAAACCAAAAAGGTCTACTTTTTGTTAGAGTTTAAGTATGTTTTTAGGCTCAACGCTAGATTAAGCCCAGCGTCTTTAGTCTTACAACGAGAATAACCAGGAGACCTTTTGAGGTGTCCGCTTCTGATTTTTTTGAAATTTATATAAGTTTTAAGGCATCAAAAACTAAGCGATACATGTTTTTTTCCGCGTCTTTTTCCGCCGATAAAAAAAACTTCTCGCTTAGTTTTTGATGCCCTACAACATGTATAAATTTGAAGAAAATCGGAGGCGAACACCTCGAAAGGTTTCCTTATAAGAAGGGCCTAAATCAAGCGTTAAGTCTAAATACGGACATAAACTTTAACAAAATATAGACCTTTTTTTCTGTGCATGAACTTTTTTCTTCTCTGAGCATGCGTTAAATATGCAAGTCATTTATAATAGGTAAAAGTTGTTTTTATGCTTGAAGTATTCTAAAAACGCAGTATTTTTAGTATTAAATGAAGATAAGTCTTATACTTTTTCAAAGTTGGTTCTGAAGAATAAGTTCTAGATTTTTTCTATGACTTTTAAAAGGGAGCAGCATTTCAAATGACAAAGATATCGCGTAATTTGAACTGAAGATGATGCGAATAAAAAAATGGTTAAAACATCTAATTTCTTTATTTTTTAGCAATTTTTCATTTACGCGTTCAGCATTTGTCAAATAAATGTTTTATGGAATTGATAGCTTATATTGTAGTAGGGGAAAATGGTATCAACGAGATAATGCAATTTTGTTCATAATGTGATTAATTTCCTGTAAAGAATTATCAAGAGTATTGTTATTTGCATTCCGTTTTTAGCACTCTTCCTAGACTATTTTATGTTTTCTTTAAACTTATTTCTCATATGTTTTTAATGTTTTATTAATGTTTATTTTTTCAAGTATTAAATTGAGAATAAGTTGGTTGTTTCTGAGTTCCTACAAATATGATAAAAATACTATTATAGAACGGGATGGATTCAGATGGATAGAAATTAACGTATAGAAAGGGATAAGTTTTCAAGGTAATTGATGGATATGTATGGATAGAAGAATGTGGATACAAAAGGGAAGAACATGACAGATAAAGTCATGGATAAGAAAAGATAGAAGTCATGGTAACTAAGGCGGATTGTGGCATGGATAGGAAAATATAGAACCTAGTGAAAACTGCGGATACACACAAAATAATAAAAAGATAGCGTTTATACCCTGGCGGACTGGCCGAACGCAAGCGTTACGCTACAGCGTAATCATGAAGTAACCTTAAAGTAATCTCGCATTATAATTAATAAAAGAAACAAAATAAATATCCAAACTGTTGCAATTATAATTGTCCGTTAAAATTTATGTTAGAAGGTGATGCCGTAATTCGAACAGGTTGTTTTTTAGCGTTAAAAAAAATATATATAGTCGCTGTCATTGAAGTCTGCTAACTGAAAATATCCACGTGGATTTACACCTGTATGTACACGTGTCAATTTTGGAAAATCCACGGGGATTTACACGTGTATTTTGATGCACGAGAAATTTTTAACGAGATTTCAAGTCACATTTTAGTATTTTACACGTGTAATTCCACGTGAAATTTTGAAAGGAATACGTATATTGAATGACTTATACACAAGTGAAATTTGTCACGTCCAACTCCACGTGGATATTCAGAGGAAATATACTTGGAATGGGTTGTTCACAAATGGCATTTCGC
The DNA here is from genome assembly GCA_932178445.1 of Andricus quercusramuli. Taxonomy (NCBI): domain Eukaryota; kingdom Metazoa; phylum Arthropoda; class Insecta; order Hymenoptera; family Cynipidae; genus Andricus; species Andricus quercusramuli. The sequence goes on from CAKNXH010062304.1 coordinate 108,627, forward strand.
ACGTGGATTTACACGTATGAGTTCAGACGTATTACGTCGAACAGGTCCATCAACTCATGATGAAATCATATTTGCAATTGCTTAAGATTTCAAAAATAGTTTAAATTTAGAAATACGAATTTTAAGTCATGAGTCCATAGGCAAACTCTGAAGTTTCCGGCTGGACTCTTGAGTCCAACATCCCTAAAATGAGTATATTTCTATTATAACTTTCATTTTTAAATACAGTTTTTCATACGGTTATTTTGATTCCTATTTTATTCTTTAATTAAATTTTATACGGTTAAAAATCTGTATTTGTGCAAAAATCAAATTTTTTCAAGAATGCGGATACAGCATTTGCATTCAGCAATTCAAATCATCCGCCTACAGCAAACTACCAATAGTCAGAAAATGTATTCAAGAGAATTCGTTTAGCTACAAAACAGTTTAACTCTTCTTCAGATATTGTATGTAACGGTAGCAGGGGTGTAATCAACAGTGAGGTATGTTTAAACAAGGAAAAATACTTTATAATTTGTGTTAAAATTGCAATTGAATAGCTCATCCGAATGCTGGCGTTCGCCAGTATCGCCAGATGACAATTTATAGCCGAACAAAATAGTCGTTTATTTGTGATAAATTTTCCACTAAAATGGTGGATCTTTAACTGCGGAGTTCTCCAATTTTCAACCAAATAGATGAATTTTCAACAAAATAATTACTTTTCTACAAAATAGTTGATATTTCCACAAAGTACATCAGTTAACAACCAAATAGTTAACTTTCCTGTTAACAAAAAAAAAAAAAAAATTTGTAACAAAAAAACAAAAGAATTTTTAACAAAATAGTTTAATTTTCAATTTTAATTGTTGAATTTGCAGTTAGAAGAATTGATTTTCAACAAGGTAGTTGAATATGCAACCAGAGATGAATTTCCATTTAAAATGATAAATCCTCAATGAAAACAAATTAATTTTCAATAAAAGAGTTAACCAAATAGTTGAATTTTCAACTAGAAAATATAGATTATCAACAAAAACTGTAATATAATTGAAATTTCAACCGAAAAAGATTTTCATGTTAGATAATAAACACTTGAATTCAACCAAAAAAGACAAATTTTCAAGAATAGTTGCGTTTTCAATTAGAAAATACTTTTTAGTCAACAGGGAAAACAGATTAAAAACAATCTGTTGAATTTTAAAGGAAAATTATGAATTTTCAACCAAGGAGATTAATTTTCTACCAAAAAGGTCTAATATTCAACAAAACACATGAAGGCCGAATGCATTTCAAATCACGCAGGGTTCTGCCCTGCTAAAAATTCCGGAAAAATTTCGGACAAATTCCGGATTCAGAAATTTGTCCGAAATTGTCCGTTACGTGGTCCGGTTTTTGTCCTCTGGATTCT